>CM037853.1:162173483-162198126 GCA_021234595.1 Delia radicum | reverse complement strand
GCAACCCAGCCAGAAAAATACGAACGGCAAAGCATTGGCCCAGTGCTTTCACTGTGGTATGAGCGTTGGCAGAGCGCTGGATTTCTGATATTAAGTGGCCGTTTCCTTTTTTAAAACGTTGGCAAAGCACTGGCAATGAGCGCTTTGCCAGTACCAAAACCATATATTAAAACGTTGGCATAGCATTGGTAGAACAACCAATAAGTGCTTTTTTAATGATAAATAAGTGCTTTGCCAACCCCCAAATGTGTTATTTCTTATTGAATGATTTTGGTAATTTGAACAGAAACAACAATAGGCTTGCTTCAGCTAATAACTGAATATTTTTTTATCAAATTATTTTTGTGATAAAATAGCACAATTTTACTAAAGAAAGAATTTGAAAATAAATTTTTTAAGCAAAATTTTAGTACAAAAACTATGCTTTGTGCTGACTATAATAGGAGACCTTAATTTTCTTCAAAATTTTTTCCAATCTTGTAATTTTAAATTTTATAAAGGTATAGATTAGAAAAGTTTTTTAATACGATTTGAGTAAATACTTATTATTCACTCAAAAAAAGTCATAAGTCAGCATCATTTTTGCTAGGAGGATACTTGCAGAAAAATTGCTAATATCAGCAAAAAAAAAATTTGCTTAATTAGCAATTTTTCTACAAGGATCCTTTGAGCAAAAATGTTGCTGAATTTATAGACTTTGTTTTAGTGTATGAATTTGATTTGAATACCATATGCTTATGGTTAGTTGATTTTTAAATTCATTTAAGATTTGAAAAAAAGAAAATGAATACGTTTTTAAAGTATGTAAATAAATTTAAAAATACTATTCATTTGTTTTTTTTATTAAAACTTGCTAACTTTTTAAAAACAATAAGCGGTTGTTAATTTATTAAATCGAGCACGGGCAAAGCGATTTTGGCCAGCGTTGGGAAAGCGTTGGAACAAGGGCTGTGCCACTGTTTTATTATGTTAACGGTTGTAAATTTTGTAAATAAGTACTAGCAATGCACCTTTTGCCAATGTTGGGAAAGCGTTCTAAGCCAGTGCTGTGCCAGTGCTTTTTTAATTTTACGGTTTGTAAATTTTGAAAATCAAGTACTGGCAAAGCACTTTTTGCGAACATTGGCAGAGCGTTCTAAGCCAGTGCTGTGCCAGTGCTTTTATTATTTTTACACTTTTTGCTAACGTTGACAGAGCGTTGTAAATCAGTAATTTGCCAGCACTTTATTTGTTGGACCATTGGCAAACAGTGCTCTGCCAGTGCTTGATTTTTCAGACCATTGGCAATTTCTGGCTGGGAGGACATATGAATCAAAAGGCTCAATAAAATGTACATTATGGTGTCCCGCCATAAATCTTTTTAACACTTTCACTACCGACTTTTTTGTTTGTGGATATATTTCTGTTTAGACTTTAGTCTTGTTAGGGGTCCTCAAATTAGAAAGAAAAAGATTTACATTTAGGCCTCCTCCCCCTCCTACCCACTAAAAAAATTGGCACGAAAATCGAATTTTTGGAAATTCTCAGCCCAATTTTACCGTTAAACATTCGAATAGTCAAAAATGCTTTATTTGATTTTGTTCTGGTCATTAGATGAAGCTACATGTCAAATTTCGAGATTATAGCTTCTTATTTTACGAGATACACCAAACACCAATTTTTTCGGACATAAAGGTTCATTAAAAAAATCGGGCTTCTTAACAAATATCGACACTATGTTGCCCTGATGAACAGTTTATTCATATAATGTTTTATTTCAATTAACAATATCCTGCTGAACATATTTTAACAAAATATATAGCTTTCTTACATTCCATATCAAAATTTGATGTTTATTTAAAAATGTGTACACTGAAGTGTACAAGGGTAGTGAAAGGGTTAAGTTTAAATACACATTAGGGTGTCCCGAAAGTGTACAGTTTTACGTTATAGTACTCAAACGATGAAAATTATCCAGTTGATTATGGGAAAAATAAAAAAATTCGAGAACACTTATAGTTCACTACGCGTATCGACTCAAAAGTTTGGTAATACTGATCATATTTTTTTAAAAATACTTATATATGATATATTTGATAAAAAATTAAAAAAAATAAAAATTAAAATTTCATCGCCGTTGGTAGGTGAATTTTTTTGACGCCAGCGAAAAAGTAAAAACGTATTCCTTCATAGTTTTTTATAGTTTATTCGACTATGCTATATTTGCAAAAAAAAAAAATATTAAGAAGTTATATCCCTATTGAGCATATTATGGGAAAAATATTTAAAAAATTTACATGGCGTATTTTTAATCCACCACTGCATCATTTAGTTTAAAAAAGTATTTTTTTTTTCTTTAGCGAACAATTAGTACTTTTGTATATTTATTTTCATTTTCATAAATGTGTCTACAGTGTTTTATATACACTTATATGTTTTTGTCTGCCTGCGTATTCACCGGACATAATTATATAAATTCATATATAAAATTTGTACGTCGAAAAAATGTTAATAAAATGTTATATATATTTGCGTCTACTCGCATATAGATCAATATATAATTGTATATTGCATTTAGAATTAGATAAAATTAATCCAACTAAATATGACGTTATATAAACATAGACATTGCAAAATACAAAATAATATACATTAGATAATATATCATAAAATAAAAAAAAAAAAAATTCGTATTAAATTGTATATTACCCCATATAGATTCATACTAGAAAATTTGTTAATCTTCTTTTGTGTTTAATTATGTCTTACATCAAAACACTTGCGGACTTTTGATAAAACAACTTAAGTCGACTTGAGACACTTCTCCCAATTTTTCTCTTTTGAATACGTATATTGATTTCTTTCTGAATAAATAAAATTTCCAAATGGAAAGGAATTTTCTACAAATTTAAAATTCCCCTATGAAAAAAGTTTATATACATCGTGATAAATTTGATGTAATTATATATAATTTTATAAATGGCCATATTCACATCTCATACTTATTTTTACGAAAATTTCTAATATAGAGCTATATATCATTATATATTATATTACTATATATCATTATATATTATCTATACATATATATAAAACTTATTTCTGTTTGTTTGTTTGTTCTCTATACAAATTTGCAATTCTCAACGGATTTCCTCAATAATCCTCGAACCTCAACTTTGATCGTAGTATAGTTCATCGACTACGCCCACTTTTTTACGCCTACTTTTGACAAAAAATGTAAAATTTGAATTTTTCACCTTTTTCAACTTTTTTTCGTTTTTTTCGAATACAAACTTCTAAGAAAGTTTTCGTTGAAATTTCTCACATATATTCTACGTTTCCGAGGAAGGCCTCAGTAAAAGTTTCATTACCATAGCCCACTTCAATACCGACTTTTGATCAAAAACGTCAATATCAAAAAATTCCACTATTTTAATAAACTTATTTTTTGAATTTGAAAGTATTAAATCCAATCAAAACATTTTAGGAAAAACCATTTCGTTTTTAAGAATTTTTTTCACCCGTATAATATGTACCTACTGATTTTTTCGCAATGTCTTTATGATTTAATTTTTTTTAAATTTTATTTTTCCTTACCGTTTTTGGCAATAACAAGTCCATTAAAAAAAAACAAAAAAAAAATTCTTTAAGGATAAACTTTTTCGAAACCATGCACTAAAATCAATATGAGACATCTTTATTGATAAAGCACATTGATTTATAGTCGTGAAATGCTACTGAAAGCATCATTTTGTATTCAACATCTTAAAGATAAAATAATTTTTAATTTTGTAACATTATTTCATAAATTTCAATGGAATCTTTAATTTCAAGTTTAACTTTAAAATCCTAACTGATTCTGCAAACACAACAGAATTTAGTCGTCTATTTCCTAGCTTAAAATTTTTCTGCATTCAAAAATCAAGTTGACCCGGGAAACACCGGGCACTTCAGCTTGTATTACATATAAGTTCACTCAGGGAACTCTGCTTTTAAAATATATAGTTTTAGGAAAAACAAATGACAATGTTAGTTGAATTTACTGAAATGTAAGTCGTCCTTTGTTCAAGGGAAATTTCATTTGCTTTTAACTACATTTGCAGTGATCTTTACCTACATAGTATTCTACTAAGTGTTGATCTTTTTATCCCTTCTTATATAACTTCAATGTTTAATTATATATAGGTATATATATGATAAAATCAAACAAATTTCATATATATATATATATATATGTGTTAAAATAAAAAGAAAAATTCTATCACTTTCATAATCAAAAAATCTTAAGAATCTTTGGAAAATCTAAAAAAAAAATAAAAAAAAACTAGAAAAGAAAAAGTTAAGTCTCTAATAATTAAATATAAACATATATGGTAGAAGAAACAAAAAAAAACTATTACTTTTACATAAAATTGTATATGGCATCACGTATTAGTCAAATTAAAATCACATCTAATTTTAAAATCCATTGATTTATATTAAAATTTGCATTATTATTTGAAATGTGAAACAAAATATTAGTGCGGATTTCCAAACAATTTCAAAGACTTTTATGAAGTTGTATCAAATTGTATCAAATTATATATAAAATGATCAAATTAGATAGACCCATTTTCCCTATCAAATTGTATCAGATGAGATTACATGGGATAAGGGTATGTATGCCATTTTTCGGATAAGCTAAGATATGATGTGATATGAAATTATATATATGAGTATATATGGTTTATATATACCCATACCGGAAGTTTTTCATCGGTCGTAAACTTTTGCAAGTGACTAAGGTCGGAATGGTTAATAACTTTGAAACTAAATATATGTTGTATCAGTTCAGATATAATTTTATAACATTATATAAAATCTGATTAAAATCGTATCGCGGCCATTATTCGGATGTAACTTAATCTAATAGTATCAAATTATCACTAAAGTAACGCAAACTTATATAATTGTATGAGTCCATTTCTCGGATAAAACAGTGTAGACACAAAATTACGTATGATTATATAAAGCATCATATCAATTTTTTTTTTAATCGGGGTGTTTTAAACTAAATGCTTCAAAATTTCTCTATGCTAATTTTATAAACATTTTTCCCGGACTATGCTCTGCATTACTAAACTTTTAAGACCTGTTGTGTCCGAGAATTAAAAAAAAATAAAGAATACAATACGAATGCTAATTTAAACGCGGGTAGCGAACTGTAAGTACATACCATCGAAATTCACAAATTCTCCAATTCTGACGAAATTCACAAATTCTCCAAATTCGCGGGCAACCTAATAAACATAATAATATTTCCAACCAAATAAAAACAAATAAACAAAATCTTATCGTATTTAATATATCGCACAATATTAAATATTTGTTTAACAACGATTAAACTTAAATATTCTTGTGCTGATATTTTTTTTATACAAAGGTCATAGACAATAAATTTGCCTAATGAAATCCACAAACTATTTTTAAAATTAAACCAGGGATAGCAGTTAATACCGCTAAAATACCCTTTCAACTACTATCATTATTCATATATTACCGAAATATTGAATTACCGTTATCCGTAAAATACCGCTACGATATAACTGAAATACCGATATCATTTTTTCCCAAAGTTTGATAACAAATTAGAGCATGCAGTGATTAAAAATACCGGCGTCCATTTATATTACCGTTACCCTTAAAATACCGATACCAAATTAAATAACGTTACCCTTAAACTACCGTTACCGAAATAACTCAAATACCGTTAATACCGTTAAATATCGTTACCCGTAAAATGCAGTCACCAAATAATTGAAATATTGTTACCCTCAATAAATCGCTACAGAAATAAAATAAAGAAAATTGCGTTACGCTTCCGATAACCGCATCATTTCGGCTACATCCATGATTAAAACAAATATATTGAATATCGTTCTAAAGGCTAACTCTACACTGAGAGAATTCTCTGCATGATACTCAAGAATTTGTGCATGAAAACAATGAAGTTGCATCTGATCTCGTCCATTAAAGCTTTTCTTATGTTAAGAAAGTTTTCACAAAATTCTATGAAAATATAAGTAATTTAATTTATTAAAAATTTCATTCTCTTTCATTCATTCCGAAACTTTTCAACAATTTTAACGAATGATTCGTTAACATTGTCAAGAAAAGTTTCATAAGATTACTGAAAATTTTCATTATTTTCCGTCTACCAAAATTCTTTCTGTGTATACAAAAATTTTGCACAAGCTAGGCCCACAGCTATTTTTAAGTTATTTTTTATAATATTTGCTGTTAAAAATGTTATTGAATTTTAGCAAACAATCAATGAATTGCACTGGCATTCGTCCATTGAAACTTTTCATTGACTTAATACAAGTTTTCTTAAATTTTATGAAAAATTAAATTTTATTAATGAACAGTTTCATACACTTAATGAAGACGTTTCATTGAAAAAGTGTTTCATTTTAAAAATGGGTTTCTTGAAAAGTATGAAGCTTTTCATTAATTTAATGAAAATTTTAGTTTATTTTGTGAAGAAAAAGAGTATCTTTGATTTACTGAAAAATTTCACTGTACACAAATTTTTTATTAATTTTATTTGTGAAGAAAAAATGTATCTTTGATTTACTGAAAAATTTCACTGTAAAAAAAATTTTTACGTTGGTTGATTCCAACAGAATTGTTTGTAGATTTTTGCGAACTTTTTTTTATATTTTTTTAATAACGTGTTCATACATTATCATAAATTCAAATCACAATTCGCAAAAAAAAAATTGCAATGAAATGTAATGGTGTGCATACTCAAATGATACATATGAGGCCATATGTAACTATTTACTTATTTTTACGAAAATTTCTAATATAGCGCTACCTATCATCATATATGGTTATATATAAGATATCTTTTTTATCTCATCATATGTAGTTGATATAAGCAAATATGAGATCATATATAGTTCCATGTATAAATATATAAGTATATATTGTATGATACAATATAAGTATATATTGTATGATACAATATAAGTATATATTGTATGATACAATAAAGCCAAACAAATTTTACCACTTTTATATATAACAATATATGGCATCACATAAAATGCTATATAAATATATGTGTAAAATTAAAATGAAAAAAGCTAAATTCAATGTATGAGGGCGGATCAATAAGTCCGTGACTTTTCAAACTTCACTCGTAGTTATAAGAAATGCAACACTGCTCCCAACAAGTACCACCTGTTAATAGACTACTGTCAAATTTGAGCAAGTTCCGTCATTTACTTTGCGTTTAACAGCTGTTCAAAACATACAACCTCGTGGATTTTTTTAAAAATGGAAAAAAGTAAATTTCCATAAACATTATTTTTTGTGAAAAAAACCGTCAATCAAACCAAGTAAAAGCTAGATAAATACTATGGGGACTCTGCACCATCGATTTCAATGGTAAAAAAAGTGGTTTACTGACTTTCGTTTGGTCGCACAAGTACAAATAACGCTGAACGGCCAATTGAGGTCAATACACCCGAAATGTCGAAAAACCACGATATGGTGTTGGCCGATCGAAGAGTAAAAGTTCGTGAGATTTTTGATGCCATAGGCATTTCATATGACAGTGTGGTTTCGATTTTAAATGATCAGTTGGGCTTAAGAAACCTGTCTGCACGATGGGTTCCGCGTTTGCTCTCAATTGACCATAAACGTAATCTTGTGACAACTTCAAATGATTGTTTGGAGTTGTTTTAAACGCAATTCGAAATCGTTTTTGCGGCGTTTTGTAACTATGAATGAAACATGGATCCATTACAACACTCCGGAGACCAAGCAGCAGTCTAAACAATGGGTTTCTCCGGGTGAACAGGCTCCGTAGAAGGCCAAGGTAAGTTTGTTGGCCAATAAGGTTTTTTTTTGGATTGCTCGCGAGATAATCCACATCGATTAAAAGGAAAAAAACGAATATTATTCCAACTTATTGGACCGATTAACCGATTATTTAAAAAAACGACCCCATATGGCCAAGAAATGGCTATTTTATGGTCCTCGAAAATCCATTTTTTGGAAGGGATACAAAAATCGGAGAAACGTTTTTCTAAGTGTATTGTGCTAAAAGAAAATTATGTTTTTGCAAAAAAAAAAACTGTTTCATTTCAAAAGTCACGGACAATTGATCCCCCCTCATATTCAAAGCAAATAAAAAATATATTAAAAAATAGTAAAATTAAGTTACACTTAGAAACAAAACTTCAAAGTTAATAGAATAATTAATATTTCATGAGTATAAAAAGAACTTTAAAGGCTTCATTACTCGAGCGGATACGTTCGTAAACGGACTGTAACTAGATACAATACCTAAAAATAGTACTTACATATAATATGTTGTCTCTGTTTTACACACTAAACAAATGGTGACGGATTTGCAGAAAGTAAATTCTGTTGAAAATAGAATTGATTTCCGTAAAATCCGTCACCATTTCTTTACGAGTAATATGTAAAACAGAGGCAACTTATTGTATGTAGGTATTATTTTTACACACTGTATGGAGTTACAGTCCGTTTACGAAACGTATACGCTAAGTACTGAAGCCTTGAATCAGAAAATCTTAAAAAAGCAATGAAAAGCCTAAAAAAAGCAATTTTAATGCTCAAAATCGGAATATCCAAATGAGAGAAAAAACACATCAAAAGCTAATTTGCCTACTTTGATAATTATATATATGTATGTATGTATATTAAACATATATGGTATAAACAAGAAAAAAATTCTATCACTTTTAATA
This sequence comes from Delia radicum, assembly GCA_021234595.1. Classification (NCBI taxonomy): domain Eukaryota; kingdom Metazoa; phylum Arthropoda; class Insecta; order Diptera; family Anthomyiidae; genus Delia; species Delia radicum. The sequence goes on along the minus strand of CM037853.1, from coordinate 162,189,382 downwards.
TAATTGTATATGGCTTCACATATTAATCAAATTGACATCACGTCTAATTTTCCAGTTATTGATTTATATTTTCATTGTTATTTGGAATGTGAAACAAATAATAGTGTAGATTTCCAAAGAATTTTATGAAGTTATATTAAATTTGATCAAATTATATATAACTTGATCAAATTAGATATACCCATTTTTCGGATCAAATTATATCAGATGAGATCCCATAGGATCTCATGAGATAAGATTATGTATGCATATTTTTCGGATCAGCTTTGATATGATGTAATAATGAATTATATATATGATTATATATACCTATATCGGAACTTTTTTCGTCGTGCTATCACAAAATTAGAAAAAGTCGATTTGGTTTAATAAAACGCTATATATATTTTTAATCGATTTTGTCTCGTTGATTCCAATATGTTTTCCAAATTTTTCCATTACGTCACAAAGAAAACCGCGGTTAAAAACGCGGAAAATAGCGTTTTTAACCATTTTTGAAGTTGTGTACACACCACATCCGAACAGCTTAAGTATTTCTATTACGATGGTAGGTATATCTAAATTTTTGTCTCTATAATGAGTTAACAAATTTTTAAAATTTGTGAATTATAGGAAAAATTGCCTTTGAAAATACTCTTTCAAAAAAATGACAAAATTTAGCAGTTTTAAAAGTAGCCTAAGACATGCATCTGACCAGTTTAAATTTATTTTATTATTTTTATAAACTTTAAACTTTCCTTTTTTAATGTAGATGAAAAACATAAAATCACTTCGCTAACTTTGTTTAAATTATATTTCAAATATAAGCTATCATTAAAATTGTGCGAAATTATAATTATTTTTTCTCAAATGTCATATTAAAAATGTATTTTTTTTTGAAGCCATTTAATAAATTTATTTTTACGCTATTTTAACAATTATTTAAAAAAAAAAATCATTAATTTTTTTTTCATTGTGGCATCTTCAAGAGTAAAGATAATTCTAAAGATTTAATTTTATTTTGAATCATTAGAAAGCGTCAATCTATAACAAAAGGCTTCAAAAAGCTCTAATTTTTGGCAACTTTAACGTGGTTTTCTCAAAATTGTGAGGTGATGGAAAAGTTTAGATGCCGGATTTCGAATTTGGGCATCAAAAAGTATACTATAAATCACATATCGACATTCAAACCAAGGAAGCTTGTCGAGGTATGTTATTTTTAAATCTATTAAAATCTAGTAAAATCAAAATAAATCGTATTTGTAATGCTTTACATTGTATTAATTTATTTATTTTACTTTATCGGAATATTTTTTAAATTCGAACCTGCGCAGGTCGCCAAGGGGTAAGTAATCTGATTTTTCTTGTATTTCGCACCTCAAAACTATTGGACCTAGTGCTACAACAATCAACACATTAATGAATGAAAATCAAAAGTTAAGTAAATATTCCTTCGCTGATCGATGATTGAAAACCATAACAATTTTGTAAGTTTTCGTGTTTGCCGAGATATTTGTAGAGAAAGATATTCTTCAACCAATATTGACATAATTATGATCAAATAAAAAGTATTTTTATCTACTTTGCTAATGCAAAAATAAAAAAATTTAGGATAACTTTTAAAAAATTGTAGAATGGAGGAAAACAGCTTAATTTTTAGTAAAAATCAGGGTAGTAATATCTCGAAAACCGAGCATGTTTTTCTTTATCTTACAACGTACATTACTTCAGACTAAATTTTAGAAATCTGTCCACATTAATAAAAGTTACAACCCTCCGAAAGATTTTTTATAAACAGGGTAGTCAACTTTGACAACCTGTAACTAAAACAGGGTGACCCAATCACAATATTACAAAAGATCAACAATTTTTTTAAAATTTCCAATTGATTCGTACCAATCCTATCAGTAGTTTAGAAGTTCTATATTTATTATTGTACCATTATTTTTTATTTTTAAATACCCCACTGTGCATAAGTGGTTATATAATGAATTAAATATATTAACACATTATAATTTTGCGTCAGCACTAGTTATTTTTGTTTTACTAAGTGGTTTTTTAAGCAGTCAATCATACCATCGAACTACTTATTAATTACAAATATAATGTCTTATTGCCAACTACTTAGTTTTAATTACTGATTCGTATTCAAATGTTTTGGCAACTACTTATTCTCATTTTTTTGTAATGCGCTGGTAAGCGAGGATACACATTTTGCTGGTGTTGTGTCATGAATCAAATATGTAATAACTACTTACAAAAACGACCCTCGTCGAACGAAAGTAATGAGTTTTGATACCGAATTATACGCAGTTGGCTCTAATTCCACTGCTTATTATTAAGATACTGGTAATGAGAGCCCATTACTGAGATTTTGTTGGGACTTCCATTACCAAAATAAGTGGTTATATAATGGAAATTCATAACTTTTGCTAATATTTTTTTTTTTTTGGCAAGGGCCGTGTTTGTAAGTACCAAGGTAGCAAAATACAATCGGCACAGTGTTGGCAACGGTGGGTTATGCGTTTAAATTTTTTGATTATGTTTCTAATTGGTTGTAATATTGGTAAAAACAACATTGGCAAAGAATTTTGCTTGTAGTACTGGCAAACACATGATTTGCAAACAATATAGTGTTTTCTAGAACAATATTAGTTGTACCTATGTTAATTTTTAGCACTGTGGGATTTACAAAAATAGCAGTGGTTTGCCAGTACTATTTTTTTGTACGCTTGACAATTTCTACAACGGGTACTGGTTACTTTAACATATAACTTCGTAATAAGTATTTATTTAACCCATTATGGGTAAGTCATCATTTATTATTTTAAAATAATCACTACAATAGGCCTTTATTAAGAAGTCCCCAAATTTTGTATTATAAATTAAGGCAGAAGGTAATGTTATGTCATTATTGGTACTGCTAAACAGTAACGAGATGACATGGCCAATATATTTCTGGGGAATGATCCAATCATTTAAAATATAAACTATTTTATATGTATTTACAATAGGTTACGAGCGAATCTCAGAAACTAATCTATAAAAATAAATAACTTTAGGCATAAATTATTTCTTTTACCAAGATATAACTATAGTTCAAAATTGGCCATTTTTGTAGATTTAATTAAAGAAGTTATGGCGATTTTCGTTTTTGAAAACCGCAAATTAAGCGAAAAACGCACCTTAACTTCAACCTATACTGATTAACTTAAGGGCTTTGCTAATAATACTTAATTTAATTTTTCTGCCAAATTTCATAACAATTCGTATATACGTTTTTAAGTTAAGACAATGTTCTTTGCAGGTATTCTTTAGGTATCCTGTATGACCTCGTGCCCAAAATTAGAGCCGTTTTTAAGTTTCAATCTTACTTTGTGTTTAGTATCAACGATTTACTGTCAACATAAATATGTTTTCAAGATTTTGAAAATTGTGTTAAGTTCAAATATTTAATTTTGGAAATTTTAACTTTAGCGGTTTCTCGCTTCCAATTCGTGAAATGCACAAAAAAATTACTTCACAAAATATTTTTTTGTTTTCTATCGAAAAAGCTGAAATTCTTATTATAAATCGCTCATTTGGCGCACTTATGACCAATTTGAAAATACCCCGCCTGGAGGCGGGCTTGCCGGTTCGAGGGTTAAAAGAACTCGGTCTTCTGGAAAAAATCGTATACCAATATAATATTTATTACATTTTTATTACAGTGAGACAATTGATTTTGCTTTCGATTTATGGTTAATAGTAAAGAACAGTAGTTCAATAATCTTATCATACTAACATTGAAAATACTTTTAGGTAGTTATACTACCCTAACAACTTGAGTTTCGTACGGGTATAATTAAACGTGTGTGTGTTTAATTTTGAATTTGTTATAACTTCCGCAAAAATAAATTAATTCGTACAAATTTGTGCTTTTGGAAAGCTTAAAAAAATCCAATTAATAAATTTAAATCAAAATTAAGTATCTGTATTTACTAATTATCAATAAATGTGTTTTTTAATGCCAAAAATTATAATTTTCTAATAAGTCGTTAACGAGATATTCGACCAACAACACATGGATTAGTAAGGTGCGCTATAATTTTGAGTGTCAACGACTCAATATTTACAATGAAATCAAAAGATTACGCATTGTTTTTTGGATGTTAAAGACAATTTTTCTAAAACACGGGAATTGAAATGAACTAAATATGCAAAATCCCTTATGTATTTTTCTCCAACCTCTCGGCCAAATTCGGAAAATCTTCCTAAAGGATACTTAAAATCAATAAATTTTATATTTTTTATTGAAAAAACTTATGTACATATTTTCACAATAAATAACTATTTTTTGTACCAGTACATTTCTAGTAAAACTAGTAAAAAGAAAAAAAAAATCTTTAAACAATTTGTCAAAATATGAAAAAAGTAATTGAACGAAAAATTGTGAAAATAGGACACTCAGGAAATTAATAAGGAAATGACTAAAAATAACAGTTAATGTGACTACAATGTAGTCAAAAAGGCGATGACTGTATTTGTAATAAAAATGACTAACCATGTAGTCATTTTAACTATTCATAAAACAGTGCTAGTAAAAACGACTATCGAAGCGGTTAAAAACAACTAACCTTGAATGAATGCATAAACCCTAAAAACGAGCTACAAAACAATAAAAACAATTAACATAAAACGACTACATAAGTGTATAAACTACTGTTTTTATCAGTTATTTTTTGGCTATTTAAAAACATTTTTTAATAAAAGAAATCTTTTTTCTTTTAATTACAATAAAAATTCGTATTTCCTACATTCTATTTAAAATGCAAAGTCAAAATTCTAAACCGTATTCCAGTTATGACGTTTTTATGAATTGCAAACTATTAACATATCAATAATAACAAATACAAACTAAACGAGAATTTTAAAAGCTCCACATATCTTCCATTTTTATAATAACTAACAAAAATTAACTGTTTTACTGCAAAATTAACTGATTTGGTAGTTGTTTATTAAAATAAAAAATATTTTATTAATAAATAAAAATTATATGCCGCGAACTGGGATCGAACCGGTGATCTTCCGTTTGTACTTTACCTCTTTGCCTAACCCAATTTAAATCTTTTTTTTTTTTTAAAATTTCAAATTTGAATATTTGTCTAACAATAGATTTGTATGTACAATAGAAATTCGGTGCTAATCTCACATTTTATTATAGTTACCAAAACTTTAAAAAAAACTTATACAGGTATCCCTCGATTTACGCGGCACGTTGGGACCGAAAAAAAAACCGCGTAATTCAAAACCGCATAAATAAAGGGTTCTATATCAATACAAAATTCTGTTTTGGGACCAGCAATATAATAAACCGCGCAAATTGAAACACTAACTTCATACAAAATTCAAATTGGGACAGAAAATCCGTGTTAAAAGAAAAGCTTATTAATATAATTTAAATTAAATTTATTTTATTTGTACTTTTCAATAGTTATAACAAAATATTATTTGTAAAATAGTATATTTAAACCAGCTTTGAAAAAAAATTCAAAATTTATGAATTAACAAAAAGTAACAAAAATTTTATAAAAAAAACTTCATTCCGGCTTTTTAAATCAATAAAACATAAATTAATAAAAGAAAACAAAAAATTCATAAAAAATATAAATATTATACATATTGCTAATCTTCTCAGATTTCGTCATAGTTAAAATCTTCAGTATCTTCGTCAAAGACTTCTCTTTCAGAGTCTTTGTCTAGTTAACGTCTTCAGAATTTTGGTCACAATTAACGTCTTCGTCCACTTTAAAGAAGCCTGTTATTCACTTTTGCTTTTTTGCTGTTCCTATTATTTTAAAAGTTCTTCGTATGATGCCAACGATTTTTTTATTGAACACTGAAATAAATCTGATCAGTGGAAATTTTTTTATTCAGTGGAAAATTTTATCAAATCCTTAGCCATTTGTATAAAAGTTTTTCAACTTAGAAGAATCAAAATCTGGATTATCCTCACTATCACTTTCGTCTTCAGTTGATTCATCGGGGTCCGTGGCTAATTCAATGAGATCTTGTTCTTGTCAATTCTGGAACATCATTTATCATCTCCAATATATCCTCATCAACAATTTTTTCAAATAATTCAGATGTTTCAATTACTTGTAGTATTTGAGCAACTTCCGCTGTTAACGGAGTAACAACATTATCATTAGGAAAACCAAACCACAGCAAATTGTTTATTTTTTATTACCTTTAAAGATTTTTTACACTGCAAATTAAATTTAACCTCTTCTTTTTTGCAAACAGCTGAGAATGTTTAAAAAAAATGGTGTGTAATGCGCGCAATTAGAGGGTTGCCACTATTTTTTAAATCGCGTTATACTAAAAACGCGTAAAAAACGCGTTATATAGAAAAATGGTCACTATTATTAAATCGCGTTATATCGAAACCGCGCAAATAAAGTACCGCGTAAATCGAGGGATACCTGTATTATTTTCAAATTAAACTCAATTTGAATTTCTATTTTCAAATTTCTACCTTGAATATTTTTTCCTTTCAAGTTTAAATATTAATGTCTAAAATAGATTTGTATGTACAAAAGAAATTGGGTTGCTAATCTTAATATTTTATTAGATTTACCAAAACTATTAAAAAACTTTATAAAGGGGTCCGCCATCTAACGTTTTTTTTTTTAACTAGTGCTTATTTCGTGAATGGTAACACTTAGCTCATGTCTGATTTGACAGATAATTAGTTTTATCCTTCCGCTGAACGAATATGGTTGTGTATACGATTGAAAAACGCTGGGAAATATTGCGACATTACTTTGAAAATCATGGTAATGTTGCAGAATGTGTGAGCAAGGAGTGGCCGTTACAGTCAATGGCGATCGTTTATCGGGCCATGTTGAACGAATTTTTGTTCACAAAAATTGAAGAGGATGATATTGGCAACATTTGGTTTTTCAACAGGACGGCGCTACGTGTCACACAGCCGAAGCTACACTCGATGTTTGCGCCCTGTTTTTGAAGATCGCATATCAGCCGCAGAGCTGATGTCGTTTGGCCACCTCGGAGCTGCGATTTGACACCGTTGGACTATTATTTGTGGGGTGCCGTCAAAGACGCCAACAAACCAGAGACAATTGACGCTTTAAAGGACATATTCGTGAAGCCATTGGTGAAATAAAGCTGCACCACAATCGATAATGTGCTTAAAACTTGGACCGATCGTGTAAGCTACTGCATGGCCAGCCGAGGCAGCCATTTGAATGAAATTATTTTCCATTATTAACCGAAAGGATTGTACTTTCAAATAAAAAAAGAAATTTGAGAAAATATTCAGTAGTTTTTTTTATAGCATTTTCAAAAAAAAAAAAAAATATATTTGGCGGGCCCTTTATTATTTTAAAATTGGTAACTAATGCCCAGTTTTTAACTTCGTATTTAAATATGCAATTAGTTAATTGCCATTTAAATTTAAGTTGTATTTAAATACAGTTTCAGTTTTTCAGTCTTAAATGACAATTGTTATTTATTTGCGACAAAAGTATGGTAGCATCATGAAATGTTAAAAAATTAATGATCATTATTCATAAAACAGCTGTTTAAAGAATAGAAAAAGCAGAAATACAAAAAAAAAATTATATATACATATATATAAATAGAAATAAAATATAAATTTTAATTAAATTAATAAAATAAAAATGAAGAGAAGTGAAAATTTCATCCGAAGTTGAATTTTTATTGGCTGCTGTAATTTAATTTATTTTTTATTGTTTGTTTACCACGCGAAAAAAAAACAAACTGTCAAAATCATATGTTATATTTGTACAATTTAAATAGACTTTAAATGCCCTAGATTGGTCACTTAAATGTGATTTAAATTTTAAGTTAAAAACTTACATTTGTATTTAAATAGAACTTAAAGTCCAAATGGCATTTAAATACGAAGTGAAAAACTTAGGCATAAAACTTATATTTTAGATAGAGTGATTTGCTTTTTTGCAGGCGAAACTAATATTCGATTTTTACTGCACATATTTTATTCATGGGATAAAATCTCCGAAAAGTGATTGGTTGTTGGTATTAAAGGTAATGTAGAAAATAATATTTTTTCAATATTGATAAGGAAAACCAACAGTTTGAATGATGTGACTGTGTTTTGGTTAATTTTATATATTTTCTGTTTACAATATAGTTTAATTATTCTGATGATGAATTTTAAACTATTGAATAATGATTAAATTTTGTTTTTTACAATGGAATTTCAACCAATTTATTCTCTGTGTGTATAGTTTTCAATTAGAAAAAGTCCACGGTATCAGGATTTGATCTATTTGAAAAAAAAAAAAATTATTTAGAAAAAAGCGTTTTTTAATAGATTAAAATATTCAAAATTTTAAGATTTTGGTGTAGAAAAAAAATCATGGGAATGAAATAGTTTTTCTATTGCTTTTGAGATATTTTGATACACATACAGAAATAAAGCTGTAAAAACAGTAGAAAAAGTAAAAATTGCTCAAATTATCAGATTTTTTTTTTTTTTGCTAAATAAGGATAAAATAAGAACAGAAAAATAAAACCGTTAAATTTTACAAAATTTAAGTTATATTTGAGTTGAATTTTAGATAATAGAAAATAGCAATTTAGTCTGCTAAAATCAGCAACAATTGTTCTTCATATTTCTAGACAAAAAACAGCAAAAAACTTGTAATATCAATAAAATTTAGAAATGTTGAGGTTAAGAAGAAGAAAAAACGTTTTTCTCTAAAAATTATAAACTCTTTTAATTTATTAATAAGACTAGACTAATTTCTGCCTTTTTTGGACAGGCGTTATCAGTGATTTTCAATTTTAAAATTTGTTTTGTAATAACCGTAAATTTAGTTGAATGCAAATAACACAAAGTTTTCCTAAATCAAGAGAAATTGTTGCCAACAAATTTAAAACTTCCAATTTCAGAACGCCAGATATTGATTCGCATAAAATAAATCTTAAAAAAAAAACTATGAAAATTTAAAATGTTGTGTGAACTGTGTGTCTACTAATATAAAGCATTTTCTTTGCTGATTTAGCAGATTTATTTGTTAATTTCAATGATCTCAAATATAACAAATATTTTGTTGATTCCACAGTTTTATTTTTTCTTTTTATATCTTACTAATATTGAACCAACGTAATTTTGAACAAATGTTTTGTAGTTTTAGCTAAAATCGCAATAAATCTCTTACTATAGGAAAGATTCGAGGTTTTAGGAAAAAACATCAAGCTCACAGTCGTTAGCTTGGGTCCCAAAGGTATATGCCCAGTAAAAAATGTTCGTGTTTTTAGAAGCAGGATATAACAAATGCGCTGATGTTAGTGGCTACTATTACATAATACTGATAAGCAGCATAGAAAACGAATAATTTTCGTATAAAAATAAACAAACAAAAATTTTCAGCTTACTGTATTCCCAGGATGCAGGTTGTAATACAGAAAGTTTCACATCGTGTATTATAAACGATCTGTACCAATTTTCCCGAGTGATTTCCGATTGTAATTTGGTGTTTTCGAGTACGTAATAAAAAAAAAATTAGTTATTAACCTGTTTCTGAAGAGCTATCACGTGGACCGGTAAAAAAATAAAATGATTATAAAGGGTCCGCCATCTAACGTTTTTTTTTTAACTAGTGCTTATTTCGTGAATGGTAACACTTAGCTCATGTCTGATTTGACAGATAATTAGTTTTATCCTTCCGCTGAACGAATATGGTTGTGTATACGCTTGAACAACGCTGGGAAATATTGCGACATTACTTTGAAAATCATGGTAATGTTGCAGAATGTGTGCGAAAATTGCGTACGGATTTTGGAAGAAGAGAAGCACCGTCAGCTCCGTATGTTCGTTATCTTGTGAAAATTTTGTTCACAAAAATTGAAGAGGAGGATATTGGCAACTTTTGGTTTCAACAGGACGGCGCTACGTGCTACACAGCCGAAGCTACACTCCATGTTTTGCGCCCTGTTTTTGAAGATCGCATTATCAGCCGCAGAGGTGATGTCGTTTGGCCACCGCGCAGCTGTGATTTGACACCGTTGGGACTATTATTTGTGGGGTGCCGTCAAAGATAAGTGTTACGCCAACAAGAAAGAGACAATTGACGCTTTAAAGGACAATATTCGTGAAGCCATTGGTGAAATACAGCTGCACACAATCGATAATTCGATAATGTGCTTAAAAATTGGGCCGATCGTGTAGGCTACTGCATGGCCAGCCGAGGCAGCCATTTGAATGAAATTATTTTCCATTATTAACCGAAAGGATTGTACTTTCAAATAAAAAAAGAAATTTCAGAAAATATTTAGTATAAAAAAGTTATTTGGCGGACCCTTTATTATATGTCAAAAATTTTAACAAGAAAAAATTAATATCTGTAGAATTTTATGTAAAATAAATTATTATATTCATATTATTACTTTTAATCGTAATAATGTAGACATAAAATATGATTTTACTGAAGGCCATGAAATCACAGCTTATTGTAAGCGCTAAAATCCGCGCTTATTTTGCCCAAAAGTAATGCTTACAAGTGGGAATTCGCCATATAAATAACATAGCATATGTAAGTAGGTTTGTAAGGGATTCTTTTGGGCTTACTCCCTTACAAACCTGCTTGCATGTAAGCAGCGTTTTTTACTGGGTAATAAAATAGTTAGACTACGTCAGCCATGGCGGTCATATGCCAGAAGTCATATTTAATTTATAATGACAGAAGATTATCTTTCGAATAAAGTAAATTTCATGTCAATTTAAAAATTCATCTTTGTTTTATTCCATTTCAAAGTTCTATACCTCAATAAAAACACTCTTTAGTTCGGTAGTAAAGTACAGTTTTTAGTTAATCGGAGTCTTGTTGCAAAAGTAATTCAATGAATGACCTTCTCTCATACAAGTTGAGATTGCAGGGGGTCAAAAGGTTGGACCTCTATGATTATGAAAACAACACATTACCGTACACTCGGGCAAAAAAGTTTCATCATATTGATGATATTGTTTCATAATTCGATAGTCATCAATTATTCATCATATTTACGAAGTTTTCATAAATATGATGAAAAGTTTCATGTTTCAATGTATGGCAAATGTTTCATACCCCTTCAGCATTTCATAAAAAAGTTTTATAAACTTCGTGAAAATAAATTCTAGGTTTTTATTGAAATTTTTTTTTTTTTTTAATTTAGAAAATAATTTATTTGCAATTTCGAATTTTTAGAAGTTAAAAACTACCAGAAATTATTTGAAATTCTGAAAACAGCAATTTAATAATATTTGATGTGTTCTTAACGCATTTTTACCAAGCATAGATTCCGCGCGATTTTCTTGACAAAACTTGATAGAGAGATAGATTGGTTTGCCACTAAGCATTTCCAGTAAATTTTCTAGTAGTAGTCAAAATAATTAAATTTGAAAATTTGACACTTAAAAGGTTATATTTTTTAAAATCTATTTTTAATGTATTAACAAGTCAAATTACTTTAAAAAAAAATTTCAGAATTTTTTAAAGTTTTGGGTATTTTTAGACATTTTTTTTGAAATTGTTATTTGGCAACTTTAATTGCTCAAATTTGTATGCTCCTTTGCTGTTTAGAGATACTAGCTTATTTTTGATATTAAAACCAAAAACAGACTAATTTTCTGCATACTTCCAATTTTACAAATAACGAAAAAATCTTGATTAGATCAATTAATTTGTTTCAAAAAAATATATGTTGACGAAAAATTGTTCGATTTCTAAATATATTATAAAGCATCTTTATCGAAACCAGCAAATCACTTTTATTACACCAGTCTTGCTTATATTTTTAAATATTAAAAAAAATACTTTTAAATATAGTTTTTTTTCAAATCATTATATGGCAGCTCTGGAATTAAAAATTTATTTCTTTGTTGCGTTGTTATATTGCATTTCTATCAGAAGTAATAGGCGTTTAAAAATTGACTTCTCTTTAAGGACACGTTGGTAAAAAATGGGTAAATTTTAGATAGAATTTTTTGAATATTATTTTTTTTTTTTTTTTATTAATTAATAATAATATAATTACAAATTATATAATATTACCCTAACCGAGCACTAGCAAACTATGGCCTCGGCGCGTTTGTAGCGAAAAACAGACCAGTGCCTCTGGTGGGAATCGAACCCACGACCCCCGCCCTGATAAGCTAGCACGCTACCAACTAGCCTACCGTGGCGCACTTTTTGAATATAATATGAAACGTTTCATAATATTTATGAAAATTAATAAAACGTTCATAAAAGTTTACGAAACTGCCTCATCCTATTTATGAAATATTTAATAGCATTTCTGAAGCAAATCATAAAAGTTATGAAACTTCCTCATCATATTTATGAAACATTTCATAAGTATTAAGAACCCTGTCATCAATTTGCATTTTTATGAAAACAGCTTCATCATACTTATGAAATGTTACATTGGACGAAAATCAATGAAGTTTTTCATCATATTTATGAAGTTTATAGTGAATTTTCATTGTGATCTTAAATTGTGTGGTAAGATGTTGGTTAGTTCGGTTAAAGATTATGAATATTTTTTCCATATTAACAGAAAAATTATAATTTTATTTTTATTTTATTTGTGATAATTTACTTTAATTAACAGAAAAAAACACTTTAGAAAAAAAGTTATTTGACACCTGCATGAATGGAAGTTTTTCATAAATATGATGAAGCTTTTTCCCTGAGTGTACCTTAACCCATTTTGGCCCAGACCGGGTAGTTTTCTACCCCTGAACTAAAACCGAGATTTCTGCGAAACTAGACACAGTAAAAAGTACTGGTTGATACTTTGTTAATATTTAGAATGATTTCTTTGATTTACTATCAACCACTCCCCTATGAACAGCCGAGCTCCCACCACCCCCTCATAAAACAATAAACTCCCCAAAAGGACAAGTTTTGAATTAAATATACAATTGTGATATCACTTCAATTTGATAAATTGTCTGTAGTGCAATACTGCAAAAGGTTGTTCTATGCAAATATAAATAGATTTATACAGTATACTATTGACATAACGGTTGCTTTCTTACGTTGAAATTGCATGGGTAGTTTTCTACCCCTTGGGCCAATGTCATAACAACTATTACTTTATATCACATGGTTTTGGTCAGTGCGGTTCTCAGTTCTGTTTGTTTACTGCATCGTTGATATAAGTTTTTTCGATTGTGTTTGATTTGCGTTAATATTGGTAAGTATAATAATTAATATTTTGTAACCATACATATTATTTGGTAAGTATACATTTTATAGAAAATAATGCGACACAAATTTTAAAAATGGATGAAATTATGGGGAATCTTGAATTCATCGGACGAAGAAGATGAAGTCAACTCAGCTGTTCACAGATCAACAGAGGTTAATGTTGTAAACATTCCACCAGAAGTAGATGAGACAAGTGACACTGAACAAATTAACGATGAAATTATCGAATTTAACGAGCCAATGGATATCGCTGGGCCGGTCGAATTAGAATACGAAGTCGTCGAAAATTACCCTGAAGATCAAGAAGAAACTGAAAGAAGCCTCGAACCACCTCCAAAAAAAATTAAATCACAAGCTGAATATGGCCCAGCTTCTTGGCGTAAGCGTCCCTTTAAATATTCCAAAGAACCAGCTAACGTTGAAGCTACAAAAATCGAGGGCATTGTACAAGAATTAGGTAAATATTATTAGAATTAATAATAAAATTATGTCCATAAATCGTTCTCTTGTTGTAGGTGGAAAATCACCTGCTGAGCCCTTTCTTAGATGAAGACTTGTGTACAATGATTATTGAGCTCAGTGACAAATACGCTGGTCAGCAAAATGCAAGCCTTGGACTCCAACAATATGAATTGAAGCGATTCATCGGTATTTATTTCTAAGTGGTTCCCATGTCCTTCCGCAATGGAAGTTATACTGGTCACTTCAACCAGACTTGGAAGGTCCCGATTGTTCGCAATTCGCTACCCTCGATCGAGATTTGAGGCAATCAAGAGGTTCATCCATTTGTCGGATAACAACAGTTTGGATACGTCTGATAAATATTCAAAGATTAGGCAATTTTTTGACGCAAGCAACAAACGATTTATGCAGTTTGGAATTTGGGCTCATAATTTATCAGTTGATGAACATATGATCCCCTACTTTGGAAGACATTCCTGCAAAATGTTCATCCGTGGCAAACCTATTCGATTTGGGTTTAAAGCTTGGTGCTTGTGCTCATCAAGTGGATATTTGTATCAGTCAATACTATATGGAGGAGCAGCAACTCCACACGACAAAACCATTGGACTTGGAGCGGATGTTGTTCTCAAACTATTGGAGAATATTTCATCACCATCGTCTCACAGAATATTCTTCGATAACTTTTTCACTTCTTTTCATCTTATGTGCCTACTAAGTGATCGTGGATTCTTTGCGACAGGAACTGTTCTGGCAAATAGAACTGGAAAAGCCATGCTGCCTGAAAATATGAAAAAAGGCGAATATGCAGCAATATATGATCATGGAGCTCGTTGTAATAAGATGGATAGATAATGCAGCTGTTACGATGTTATCAAATCATTCATCAATAGAACCACTCGCTACAGCAAAGCGGTTTGACCGCAAGCAAAAAAAACATATAAACATAAACGTTCCCCGAATGACAAAGGAGTATAATGAAGGTAAGGATACAAAATAATCGATGTATGTATATCTCAAGAACCTACTATCTGTTCCTATTTTTTTTTCGCCCTATCTCATAGGTATGGGGGGTGTTGACCTCCATGATAATGCTTTATGTAATTATCGTATTGGCATACGGGGGAAAAAATGGTGGTGGCCTCTTTTTACAAATACCCTTTCCAACATGATGGTTAATGCATGGAAATTGATAGATAGATAGATAGATAGATAATTTCTTTATTTTTTCATTTAAAATTGTTACAAAAATTATTCTTTTGTAGATAACTTATTTAAATATAATAAGAATATACAGCATGGTTTAAAACCGTCCGCTGGATAATTGGTTTTTACTAATGTTTAATTTTATACAAATTCTAATAATATTAATTTTCAAATTTTTTGGTTTAAAAATTAAAAGTTAAATTCAGATATCAACATTTTTCTATATTTTTAAAGCATTTTTAACGAAATTAAATAGGCTTAGCCATTAGTATTTTCACCCCCATTCAATAATTGTACTATTTCAGAATCTGTTAAGGTAGATCTCAATAAATATCTAAGTCTTATAGACTTAAGTACGGGACATGCTCCAATAAAGTGTTTTGTTGTTTCTATTTCGTTCATATTGCACAATGAGCACAATCTTGCCCTTCCTTCTCTAAACTGATTTCCGTTCAACCATAAAAGATCCCCTCTCGCTTTCATAATGTAGGTTATTTGCTCTCTGCTGTATTTTCATTGCAATAGGCTTGTCCCATGGAGTAATCTAAATCCTTGTAAATGCGTTCATTACTAGTTTGTGCTTTTGTTACGTGGCTTTGGTAAGTTCTAAGCTTCATTTTATCTATGAGATTTATGCAAGCTGTATTCCACTCTGTGTTATTTAGCTCGTGGTTTAGATTGAAACTCTTGTAATTTGCTTTTAAAATCATTGTACCAGTAAATATTCTTTGCTATAATTTTCTCTGATAGTTTGTGAGGCAGTCTTCTATTGTCATAATCAAATATTGTTTTTGAAATGTACTTCAAATGTAAAGCATACGCGTAAAAGTGTCCTTCTTCTTGATTGGTTTCTAAGGCTATCACATAGTTGGGAGTATTGTCCGGGAGATTCAATATGCGTTTGGGTAAAAAACCGTTGCAACTTATCATTTCATCGAACCACAGATTACCCCCAAACTTGTGCACCATAACATTGTATTGATCTGCATACAGCTAAGAACATTTCCA
>CM037853.1:162143374-162173383 GCA_021234595.1 Delia radicum | reverse complement strand
CTTGTCCGAAATAGCGTAGTGATGTGTCCAATTACAAAATAATTGGAATGCTTGTCTTTTTAGCCATATGTGATAATTCTTCTGAAACCATCATAAATGCATACTTATTTAATCTAAATCAATAAAACTATTTTTTTTTGTTAATTTTAAACACTTGCGACTCAGTTTTAATTATTGTCTTACGATTTTTCTGGTAGTTCCAAAGGATTTGAACAGTCACGAAGCCTTTTTCTATTTAGATTTCCGTTCTTTGTTTTTCTTTTTTAATTAAATACCAGGAAATCACAATTGCGAAACTCATTCTATATTATTTTAAAAATAGGTATTTTTTTGTTTAATTTTTATTTTTGTTAAAAAATGCACTATTCTTTATTGCAATTTCATTCACTTGAAAGTGATAATTTGGTTTTTTCCCACATTTTTTTATGTTGTTGCTAAGAGCAAAATGAAAATGAAATCGTCGTGAAAAAAAACGATTCACTCGTTTTTCAGAACACAGCGGAATTGAAAATGTGGAATTAAAAACGATTCCACTTTCACTTCGTAGTGGAATATAGAACTCAGGCCTATAAGTTTTTCTAAACAGTATCTTACAGATAAAAATACGAAATACTCAAAACCAGAGTTCGAATTTAAACACAATCAAACGTTTTTTCTATCGGTCTGTTTTGCTTTTTGCTAAACTCAATACAATCATTTTGTAGTGCACAGTAAACATAAACAGAACATTTCTTTATTTTCATTTTCATTCGTAACAGAACACAAACACATTCACAAACTAGTTTTCGATGAGAGACCGAACTAAACGATTTTGTTCTGTTTGGCCAATATTTCAAACAGTTTGATTTTGTTGTGTTTATGGAATGGAACAAAACTATTCGTAAACCGTTCTTAGTGTTTATGTCATATTACAAGTGAAAAAATTTTCATTGAATTTTATGAATAATTGCATTAGTTTAATAAAAGATTCAACGGAGCAGTTCCAGTGAAATTTCATAAAACTAATGCAAAAAACATGCAGAAAAATCATTTCTTTATTTTGGCAACCACAACGTTTAAAACGCGTTTTAATGTTAAGTTGAATGAACATTAAAAAATAACCACTACGAAATAATAATGTTTGACGAAAGAAACATTTTCGTTTTGTTCCGTTTGTTATATAACAAACAACTATTTGAGCACTTGTGTTGTGTTTATAAATACGAACGAAACAATAGAGATCGTTGTATTGTTTTTTTTTTGATAGCAACGTTATGTTAGTGGTACATAAATTTTCGAATTCTGCTCAAAACGCTCAATTTGTACGAAGTGTTGAACTGTAAGTTCACATTTCATTTAAAATGTCTTAGGTACATGTACATAACTAAATCTCCATTTTAAATTTTTTTTTTTTTTTTTTTTTTTTTTTTTTTTTTTTTTTTTAATAATTCTTTTATTTACAATCTATCCATTTAAGGATAATAAGTAAATTTAATAATAACAATAAAAAATAACATTAATTGTTGAACTCCATTGAGAACAACAATGAGCATATAATCCAAAGGATATTATAAATTCTAAACAATATTTACAAATTTATACTAATATACATTTTGCATAAATATTTAGCTCCGAAACGGTAACTCCAGGATATGAATCCTTTTAAGTCTTCTAACTTCTTCAGAGTCATCAAGTAAAGCAATAGCTAGTGGGTTGATGTGGTTACTTAACCTTGTTAAATAGTTCTCACTGAATCGTCTGATTTCTTCTACGATATTTGGAATAAAGAGATCGTCATGAATCGTTTTATTCGAAACAAACCATGGAGCGTTTACTATTGACCTTAACGTTTTTGACTGATATCTTTGTATGATTTCTATGTTGGAATTGCTGGCTGTACCCCAAAGCTGTATACCATATGTCCAGACAGGTTTTAAAATAGTTTTATATATTAATATTTTATTTTGAAGGCTTAACTGAGATTTTGGGCCTAGTAGCCAATAAAGTCGCTTTGTTTTGATTTTCAGTTGCTGTTTTTTTCGCTCTGATATGCTCTTTCCAAGTTAATCTTCTGTCGATATGCATCCCTAAATATTTAACGCAGTCACTTTGAGGTATTGCTATATTATTCATAAATACATTGTTGCAATTGCCATGTCTTAACGAAAAAGTGATATGTACAGATTTCTCAGTATTGACTTTAATACCCCATTTATTTAACCAATCTTCAATTGCGTTGAGTTGTCTTTGTACTAAATTAGATGCATTATTTGGAGATATGTCAGAAGCTAGTACCGCAGTGTCGTCTGCATATGTTGCAACAAGAACGTTTTCGGTGATTGGCATGTCTGATGTAAACATAGTGTAGAGGATTGGTCCTAATACGCTTCCTTGTGGGACTCCAGCCTTGATGTTGTAAATTTGGAGAATTCGTCGTTAACTTTGACGTAAAAATGTCTATCACTTAAATATGATTTAATTAGTAGATATAAAGAAGTGGGCAATAATTTTTTCAATTTATAGTACAACCCTGTATGCCAAACTTTGTCGAACGCTTGTTGTACATCCAAAAATACTCCTGAACAATATTTTTTTGTTTCCAATGTATCTCTTATATATGCAACGATACGATGGCATTGCTCTGGAGTGCCATGCTTGTGTCTAAAACCAAATTGGTATTCTGGAATGATATTAAATTTTTCTAGAACTGGTAATAATCTTTTCAGTAATATTCTTTCGAATATTTTGGAGAATACAGCCAGTAAACTTATCGGTCTATAGGATGTTACATTGTTTCTCTGGTTTATTGGCTTGTTTACCATTACAATCTCTGCGCATTTCCATTGCGAGGGAAAGTAATTTAATCTTAATATAGAGTTGTACAATAATGTAAGATATAGTATACCCCTCTTAGGCAGGGATTTGACTACTCTTCCATCTATGCTGTCGTATCCAGGAGATTTTTTGCAATTAAGTTTGTTTATCTCTTCTTTTACTTCACGAGGGGAAATATGTTTAATAGGCCAATCAACCGGACAAGGACTATCTAAATACTCAAGTATTTCATCAACAAAAGGGTTATTATCTGTATGAGGCTGGAACGTCGTTTGAAGATGAAGGGCAAATGCTTCCGCATTAGATTTATGTGTTGTAGCCTTCCACAAACTAAATTCATCGTTCTTCTTATTTACCGGATTGAGATTTCTAAGATAGTTTCCAAGCTGCTCGTTTTTCATCCTATAGAGAGCTATTTTGAGATCTTTTGTCGCTTTATTCAATATCCTCTTGTCATTTGGATTTCTACTATTTTGCCAAACGTTTCTCAGTCTTCTTTTATTCTTATCATGTCTCTGATTTCAGAATTATAAAAGTTTGGTTTTGGTTACGTTGGGGTGGGTAAAGTGGGAGTTGAAAGAAAACCAGCTTCATGAATTAAAATATTAAATGTCTCAACTGCATCATCTAATTCAGTTGGGGATGTTATGGAGATATTTAGATTCACATTTCTTTCTATCCAAGTTTCAAATGATTTTAAATCAGTTCTGGCAGTAAGAATTTTTTGTTTCTGTATATTTGTTTGTAATAATGTGTTGAAACAAGCTAGAAGGGGAGTGTGGTCAGAAACTAAGTTCATTAACATCTGTTATGCTGAGTGTTTGACTAGAAATTCCAGAGTAAACGGCAAAATCAAGCAGATCAGGTATCTTTCTTGGATCTGTTGGCCAGTAAGTTGGGTTACCTGTTGACAGAATAGAGTAGTTATTGTTAGCTATGCATTTTCGGAGCTCGCTTCCCTTCGGATTAACTAATCTTGATCCCCACCAAGGGTGTTTAGCATTATAGTCTCCCGCAGCGAAAAATCTTGGCCCCAAACTATTAAAGAAATCATGAAATTTTTGACAATTAACTGTAAATCTCGGCGGAAAATAGATGGCAGAGAACGTTATACTGTATGAATCGCAATTAACTTTAATGCAGGCAGCTTGTAGATACGATTCTCTTATTTCTTGAAAAAGTTCGAATTTAATTGTAGATTTGATTAAAATTGCTGCCCCCGCATGAGCACTATCGTCTGGATGATTGGCTGTTATTAGTTCATAATCTTTTATTTTAAAAAACGTTTTGCTAGTAAAATGTGTCTCTGACACTAATAGAATATCGATGTAATGTAGTTTAAGAAAAATTTCAAGTTCATGTGTGTGGTTGGAAAGCCCATTAGCATTCCATATTGCAATATTCAAATTTAGTTGCATAGTTTTGCTACTAAAGAGTCATCATGCTTAATAACTTATTTGTTAATTCAATCTGATTTTGTATTAAATTTTCTAGCTTTTCAAATGAATTATGCTGAGAAGTTTGTTGATTATTTCTTAGAACATTAGAATAAGAAAGGTTGTTGTTGTGACTAAAGTTTGCACTAGTTGTATTGTTGTTCAGATGGGGATAATCTTCGTTATCATAATTGAAAATGACATTATTACGCCTATTGTCAATATTCTTTTTTATTTTTTTCTTTAATAGTTGCTTGTAAAATTCGCATCCTTTATAGCTAGCTGGGTGACTTTGTAAACAATTAACACATCGAGGAGGGGCATCTCTTGCTTTAGTACAATCGACAGTTAGATGGCCTAACCCGCATTTGACCACAATTAACTGGTTTTCTGCAGTATGTTTTTGTATGGCCATATTCTTGGCATCTGTGGCATTGTACAATATCATTTGTTTTCTTTGGTGGGACAATATTGACTATAGCATTATTAAGAATTTTGATGTCATATATATTTTTGTTATTTGGGCTAGGTTCTAAATCAATATAAAACATTGGTAGAGGTACTCTAGAGATTCTACTTTGTATATTGAAATATTTCGGACCTTGTGACCTAAACATTCAATGGCTTTTTTGATTTCATCTTTATTTGTTGAGTGGTGAAGGTTCTTAATAACAGCTCTGTAGGCCCTTTCTTGTTTCAACTGATATGTATGAAATATAATTTTTTTGCCATTTAAGAACGAAACAAGTGTTCTATAGGATTGAACATCTTTTACCATTATTCTTATTTGACTGTCTTTCAAACCTTTGTAATTAAACGATGAAGAGCTTATTATTTTTGAAAAATCTTTTATCATACCGCTTATATCAGAAACATTAGGTATAAAAATTGGTGGTGGCTTTGGTAAATTTATTTCCGTGCCCTGTTCATATTCTGATTCATTGTCATCTTCATTATCATTAACTAACTCAGAAAATCTATTTTGACTTACATTATTGTTTGTAGAAGCTGTATGAAAGGTACTAGCAATGTTGTTAGTGTTTTTTGATGCGCTATGGTTGACATTATTTTGCGTATGGGTATAAGCAATTTTGTTATTGTTTTGTAATTGTAATGCAGATGTATTATTAATACTGCTTACTATAGAATTGTTATTGTTTTCAGAAAGAAAGTTTAAATTATTGTTGGTATTTTTTCTTTTATTCACAAATATTTTTGGGGAATCACTTTGTCGTCTTTTTCTTGTTATGGGCTTAGTAACTACCTGCCAGCATATATCATCATCTTCACTACTTTCATTGCTATCACCCATGATGATAGCAATGCAAATTGTTATTGTTCAAAAGAATTTTATTTATTTTGTTTATTGTTTTTGTTATTTTTAATAAATTATTTTAGTCTAATCTTGTAACAAGACAATTGTTTTTATTTTTATTTACACTTTACACTTTAGAGAGCTCAGATTTTTGTACGTTTGTACTGGATCCCAGTCAGAAGGAGACTGTCCATTTTAAATAAATGGTGTTTTTTTATAGAGGTGTAGAACTTTGAAATGGAATAAAACAAAAATGATTTTATTTTTATTTTTTTTAGTTAGTCTCTTTTACAGGAAGAAGAAGAAGAAAACATTTTTATTGAACAATTTTACGGACACTAGGGATACACCAGACTGCCGCACTTTCGTCCCCCTCCTGGGACTCGTCAGTGGTTAATTTTTGTGAACAAAGTATTATATATTGTTAATTTGCTCTATATGAAAAACTTTTTTTTTACTTTTTTATACCCTCCATACCATAGTGCAGGAGGGTATATTCACTTTGTCAAATGTTTGTAATTCTTTTAAAAAAATTCTGGGACCCCATAAACTATATATATTCTTGATCAGCATGAATAGAGAAGTCGATATAGCCATGTCCGTCTGTCCATCTGTCCGTCTGTCCGTCTGTCTGTGGAAACACAAATACTCCGACAATACAAAAGAGGTACTGCTAATTTTCAGTCAAATTGTTTGTTGATATCATGAGCTGTTTTCTAGTGAAAATGATCAAAATCGGTTAACGCGTTAAAAGTTATGAGTGAAAATGTGGGAAGACCTCTAAAAATTTTGAAGCAAATTTTAAATTATACTATTTATTTCATCATACATACATACATACGTACATTCAATGCTTATACACAAGAATATACGCAAGCAGGGATGGCTGTCAATATCGCTGAAATACCGTCAACGATTCTAACACCTTTCAACTGACTATCGTTATCGCTTAAATACCGTTACCGATATTCTTGAAATACCGTTATCCGTAAAATAGCGTTACCTTAAAATACCGTTACCGAAATAATCTAACAAGATCTGAACAAAAAAACTTCTTTAAATAGATATATGTTCCCAAAGTATGATCATGAACTAGCCAGTCATTTAAACTCGGGCGTAATGCGGTTTAAAAATTGTGGTGTGCATTAACATTACCTGAATAACTAAAATAACGTTATCCTTAAAATGCCGTTACCAAAATAATTGAAAAATCTTTTTCCCTAAAATAAAGTTACCGAAATATCTAAAATATCGTTACCGCTAAAATACCGTTAGCGAAATAAATAAAATACCGTTAACGCTAAAATACCGTTAACGCTAAAATCCCGTTGCCGAAATAACTGAAGTATAGTTTCCCCTAAAATACCGTTACCGAAATAAAAGAAAATAGCGTTCACGGAACCAATAACCACATAGAATCGGTTACCATCCATGGTCATGATCAACACTTAAAAACAAAAAAAAAACCCACAAAATATTGTTGTTTTTTGTTTTGTTTTGTAATACAGTATGTATGTAGGTATGCATTAGTAGCAATCGCATGCAGAGTTGCCAGGTTTGACGATTTGTCGTCATTTTGATGATATTTAATAACCCAAAATAACTAAATGACTTTAGTTAGTCTCTTTACAGGAAGAAGAAGAAGAAAACATTTTTATTGAAAAATTAAGAAGAAAAAGCATTCTAGTTGAGAAATGAATTGTGCATTGGTATTAGCTAATTCTGTCTCTTCTGATCAAAACAATACTTGTGTGTACGTAGTGTGACCAAACTCCAATTTAGTCGCAGTCAACGCTGTGTCGATCGTGGCTCAACTGGTTAAGAGGTGAGATTACGATGCATAGCTTGATGCTAAGACCGTGAGTTCAAATCACAGTACGACACCAAAAAATAAAAATAAAAGTTTTTCATATAGAGCAAAATTAACAATATAAAATACTTTGTTCCATTGACACATAAATTAACCACTGACGAGTCCCAGGAGGGGGACGAAACTGCGGCAGTCTGGTGTATCCCTTGTGTCCGTAAAATTTTTCAGTAAAAATGTTTTCTTCTTATTCTTCCTGTAAGAGACTAACTAAAGAAATATTCTACAGTAATTAATATAAAAAAAAAAAAAAAAAAAAAAATTAATTACGATTGTCATTATCTGACGGTTGCAAAACACTTTCTAACTAAATGACTATTTGACGACTTTGCTTCCAAAATGACGATTTTTGACAATAATTTAATATGTTAGCAAGATCTACATATTTATCATTCTCATAAAATCGCCGGCTCGATTATTAAATTTATATTATTTCGTTAAAAATTGAAAGCAAAAACTAATATGATGTGAAATACAATTTTGCAAAAATGCAAATCCTAGAATTGAATAAAACTTAATCCAAACCGCATTTATTTTTTTATAAATTCATTACGGGTTTAGCTTAATTTAGTTTGTGTTTATATGTTTAGAAAACTTTTTTAAATTTTTATAAAATTTAATTGGAGTTAGATATAAATAAAAATAAAAAAATTTCATGTTAAAAAACAATGCATGGACTTTTTTTGCGAAACAAACAGATCTCTAGCCCGAATATATTTCATGTTGAAAGATGATATATATACAACTTTAAATGAAACAAAAAAAAATCCAAAAATAAATCTGGTGCTTAAAAAACAGGACTAATAATATAAATAAAGTGCCAAAGTTTAATAATTAAAAAATATAACATTAAGTTTGTTCGATAACACAAAAATTTGTACAAGTTTTTACTGGAAGGTGTTCGTTTAGACAAATACGCAGTAAAAACTGGTAAAAAGAGGGAGTAAAGTGATAGTTTGATGCCAAAGAACTTACAAGTTTTTACTCGATAAATTTTTGCCAGTAAGAATTTGTAAGATGAAAAAAACATATGACTAAAAAAATATGCTTGTATTTTTAGTAAACAAAAACAAAAATTAAATTAAATTTTAATTGTTTATGGATTGAAAGTGAAAATTATTAAATAATTAACTATGGAAGAAGTTAAAAAACATTTAAATTGTTTTTGGTCGATAATTTCAATTAACTTTTTCCTTTTCCATTATGACCAGTTGATTTTTTTTTAATATTTAAAACAAGCTATTTTATCTAATTTAATAATTCCTACAAATTTTCTGTTCTTTTACTTTTTTGTAAATTTGTCTTACTATTTGTAATTTTGTTACTGAGTAGTTTTTACTGAACTTTACAGGAAAAGTAATCGAACAGACTTATTGTTAAAGAATTTCCAAATTTTGTAAAAGAATTTAATATTTAAAAAGTTGTGCCACTGAAATGTTGTTCACAGAATTATGCAGATATAAGTGATTAACAGTTCAAGTGGTAAAATTTGTTTGATTTAAAGTTGTATTTATTTGATCTTTCAACATTATATTTTTGTTATTTTATTAATTAATAATCATATAATTACAAGTTATATACTATTACCCTAACCGAGCACTAGCTACTATGGCCTTCGGCGCGTTGTAGCGAAAACAGATCAGTGCCTCTGGTGTGAATCGAACCCACGACCCCCGCACTGATAAGCCAGCACGCTACCAACTAGCCTACTGGGGCACACAGTTTCAACATTTTATAAATATGAATATCGTTGTAAAATATAATGATTTTCGAAGTTTAAACCAAAGAGAAGTGTCAAAAATCGTGTTATATTACAACGATAACACGTTAACATTTGAAATGTGAATAACATAATTGTATTTTATTTTTTATTAAAACTTTATCCCTCTTCTAACAAATATATTATTTTGACGATTTTTCAAAATATGATGACGATTTTTTCTAGAAAATTTGTCGTTTTTATGCTCTGCAAACCTGGCAACACTGGTTATGAGTGCAAATGGGAGAAGCCCTCGAAAAATTGTTAAGAAATTTATAAAGTATTCTTTTGTTTTCCAGATACCAGGCTTGCCAGATACCTTTTTTCGTTAACCCCAACAAATCAAAAAGTCACCAATTAGAAAAAAGGTAGAACAAAATAGTTGAGTTAAAATTCTTTATTTATTTGACTGCATTAACCGGAATTGCCAGACACATTAATCGTTATCAGATCAAAAAAATATCCAAGAACAAAATCCCCGAATCCAACAATGTAAATTCATAACTTTTTTTCGTACACTATTTTTACTTATTTTCATTCTCAACCTTTAATAAATTTGCAAGGAAACTCTTACACTCTAATTACATTTATTAAAAACCCCATTAAATTTAAAGGACATTCACTTTCAGAACTTTTTTTATTTAAGACATATAAGAAAAGGGTTAAAAACCCTAATTTTTATTTGATACATACAAAAATAATCTAAATTAAAGTATTGATGTGTAAAAACCAATCGAATTTTGGGAAAATTTCTTAGGGTTCTTATTCTAGGAGTCGTAAACGAGAATTGCACAAGCAACTGCTCTGAAAAACAATAATTTGAAATACCAGTTTCTTTAATTTTTTGTGTCTCGAAAACACCCTAAACTCTCGAAAGATTTTCTTTTATAATTTTTGACAAACTTAGTTTCATCACACTTTCCGTTTTACTTATGTGATGTATAGTATAAACACATGTGTTGTAATGTAAACGGGTATTTAATAATTATTTCATTATGTATGTCTCCGCAAGCGTATTTTTGTTCACTTAAATTTATCTAAAATTCTGATTATTCGAAATTGTTTGATGCGTTTGTATTCATAGCATCTCTTGTAACGATCCAAAAATATAATTTAATAATCCTTATTTCTTTTATTATTATATAGGCAAAGAGACGATTCTTTTATACAAAACAACAGGCGAATTTTACAACAGTTTTTTTTTTAAATCATAAGGGAACTTTAATAATATATCTATTTTTCACGACACGTTCTTCTTTATGTAATCAGAATAACCTTTGAATACCCACTGTTATAAGCATGCAGAATTTCAGATTCATTTTAGTAAACTTTAATTAAATATTTTTTCTTTTGTAACATCCCAAATACATTAATCAATCAGTCATATTTTGTTTTACTTATAAAAACAACATTATTTTTGTTATTTTTACAAAGAATATAGATATTAATATTGTTTGCACTTTCCCTGGTTTATGAAAACACCGAGATGGAGGGTATCCAAAAATTCGTCACAGCCGAATTTAATCTTTTTTTATACCAAATTCGCCACATCGGACTTTAATGCTTCCACTTGTTTTTTTTTGGTTTCGTACTGGGATTCAAACACACTGCCTTATCATCAAGCTATGCATCGTAATCTCACCTCTTAACGATTTGAGCCACGGTCGACACAGCGATGACTGTGGTTAAGTGAAGTTTTGAACAGAATTAACTAATACCAATGCACAATTAATTTCTCAACTAGAATGCTTCTTCTTAATCCTATCTTTTTCACAAGTATTTATCACGTTTTTAATGCGCTTTATTCACATACAATACAATTCTACAGTAATTAATTAAAAATTAATTACGATTGTCATTATCTGACGGTTTTTTTAATTGACATGAAATTTACTTTATTCGAAAGTTAATCTTCTCGTATTATAATTTAAATATGACTTCTCTCATATGACCGCCACGGCTGGCTCGGTCGTAGTCTAATCTGGAGGTCCAATTTTCGATGAGTTTTTCCAACATTTGTGGGCGTATATTGGCAATAACGAGGCAAATGTTGTCCTCCAAGTGGTCAATCGTTTCGGGCTTATCGAAGTAGACTAGCGACTTCACATATCCCCACTAAAATAGTCCAGCGGCGTTAAATCGCACGATCTTGGAGGCCAATTCACGGGTCCGAAACGTGAAACTATGCGGTTACCAAACGTTTCCTTCAATAAATAAATTGTGTCACGAGCTGTGTGACATGATAAAATAAATTTTCACAATTTGGAAGCGTTGTTCAGGCTTCAGTCTATTCATGTTGATATGCCAAGCCAAACTAAACAAAAATCACTTGACAGCTCACAAACTGGCCTCCAGTTAAAAAAGTGTCGCCAACTTAAAGTTCTATACCTGTATAAAAACACCCTTAGAAGTTTAAAAGTTTTTTTAATTGTAAGAGAAAACAAATATTTTTTGAGTAATTCGAATTTTTTTTCAGTAAGGCCCTGTTTAAAAAACTTATAATATTAATACTGCTCACAATATTTTAATTTAATGTGGTCGTATTATACATTATTTAAAGTAGTTTAAAATGTCATTTTATGGCCAAATATTTCGTTGTGATGCGATAAAAGGCAGAATGTTTGCACTGACATAAATACATATACATGTTTTGCCCTTTAAAACAACTTTTTTTTATTTCACTTCTCACTTATGCCTTTTTAAACAATATAGTTTTTTTTTAATAAAACAGTTTTTTAAATACAAAATTTTCTAAAAAAAAATTACAAAAATATATAATGTATGACTATTTAAAATAATATATTAACATATATGACCATATTTGTCAGTATATGGAAATGTACGTTAATTTTTCTAGTACCCAGGTGAAAAAATGCATATATTGTCATATATGGTCAGATATATGAGTTCATATATGAATCCATATATGTTCGGATCCGAAATTTGAGGGTATATGGACATATATGCTCATATATGGACATATATGAATGTTCATATATGGACATATATATGAATGTTTATATTTTGTCATATATTATTACTTTTTTTATATTCTCGTATATAAAAAAGCTTTTTTAGTTATTTTTTTCAAAAATATTCTGTTTATTAAAAAATATATTATATTTCTGTATACATGTTACTGAATACAGGAATTTTTTTAAAAACTTAAATTATACTTCAATATAAGAATATTCTACACCATTTTTAGTAGTATCTTAAAATTTAAGTAGTTCTGTTTGGTTGGTTGGTTGGTTGGTTTAAGTGGCAGCTCACGCTACTCGTGAGCATCAAGTAGAGTCAAAAAGCGACTCCGTTTTGAAGAGACCACACTACCCGTAAGGAACTGGTATCCGGAGTACTAGACCCACCCCGTTCGGTTAAGATAACGTATGAGATCACCGAATCCCACACGTGATATTACCGAGAGGTCGTCCAGTATATGGTCACCCAAGATCCGGAGTCGAATATTCTGCAGCGCCGGACAATCGCAGAGAAGATGCTCCACAGTCTCCCTCCTCGCCCGGTATGCCGCATCTGCGACAATGCGAACCGCGTACAATCCCAAGTCTAATGCCATGCCTACCAATCAGCCAGTGACCGGTCAGAACAGCCGTCAGCCTCGAGACATCCCTCCTGCTCCTGCTCAGGAGAGAGTTTGTACGCACTAGGTCGTAGTTGGGCCACGTAAGTCTCGCGGTCCTACAGGTATCCAAATTATGCCACCTGTCCACCAAATTATGCCACCTGTCCCCCGCCCTGTTTAGTTTTCCAATTATTCTAAAACACAACTAAAAATGGGAGTGTGGGAAAATATTTTATTTTTAAATTCACAATATAACAAAATAAATAAATCCAATTAATTCATCTGGTTTAACCAGTTTTTGAATACTGAGATCAAAAACTTTGGCCTAAATAAAGTTTAGCCGCATGTTTCCAAAATTAATAAAACTTTTCCACGCTGAATCTGCCGATAGTAAAATCTTTTGGTGGACCTTGTTCGGGAGGGAGGAGTTAAAATTTGAAGTTTTGTTTTGCGATTTTATATAAAAGTTTTGAATGGATTGGCATCATTTAGGCATCATCGGAAAGGCGTTTTAAGTGTCTTTTCAAAGAGTATATCCCCATTCATTAACCCATTACGAGTCAGTTTAACATTTAGTATTTTTTTGATTTTTTCCTGTTTTTCAGAACTTTTGTATAAAATCGCAAATCAAAATTTCAACTTTGAACCCCTCCCCCCGGAAAGGGGGTGCGTTTTTCCTAATAACTCATTCTCTGCAATCGTATTTATAAATAAATAAAACATTAATTTATATATTTTGTTAAGAATTCGAAGACCTGCAGAGTAAGGGTTAAAAATAAAAAAAAATATGGTCATATCTGATCAAAAATTAAAACATATTAACTATATATGATATAATATATGAATTCATATATGGAGATATATGGCATATATAAACCAATATATGCAATATATTATCATATATCATCATATATGGTGTCATACATATCCATATATGAACTTTTCACTTAAATGTATTTACCCGTATATGCTCCCATGCATTACATATATGTTCATATATGGAACCATATATGCTCATACATTAAACCATATATGGCAATATATGATCATATATGAACTTTTTCACCTAGGTATGTACGAATATGGATGACCATATATGATCATATAAAAAATATATATGAACTATTTTAACCGGGTAATTATAATCTTGCACTTTCGAAATTTTTAAATAAAATGTGATCGTACAGTTCAAAAATTCATACTAATGAAACGTTTTGAGTATTTCATATTTTGATCGGGGAGGTCCTCCCAGGTGAAAATTATAATATATGGTAATATATGAACATTCATGATTCCATGTATGAGCATATATTGTTCATATATCAGCATGTAAGAAGATGTATACCATGTTTGGAAGCATATATGGGTTCATACATGCAAACAAAAAGTTCATATATGGTAATGTATGATGTCATGTATTGAAATATATGCTAAATATTGTTCCATATACGATATTAATTTTATTATGTTATTTCATATGTGATTATATACGAGTATTAACTTTTATATCGTCGACTTAGAAAAAATGCAATTATTGATGTAATATATGTTCAATTAACATATATTACAAAAATAACTGAACATGTTCATATATCATTGACTTAGAAATAAACTATTATTGTTTCTTAAAGTTGTTGGAAGTTAGATTTTTGAATTGCAGAATCTAAAACTGAATTTATTTCTAAAAAGTCTTATGAGCGTATAACTCTAAATAGACTCGCAAAAAAACTTTGACATTTTATTTCAAATTATGTTTTATTTATATTTAAAATAGTCTTGTAGTCAAATTTTTTGCAAAAATTTGTTGCAAATTTGTTTCACGATTACATCTGATATACACGGTTACGCGGTTTTCTTCACCACTTAGTTTTTGTGGTGTTCAGGGAATGGTGTATTTAAAAATCTCAATAAAAAACTTATAATTTTTAGTTTTTAAATTCCCTTCCATATTTTTTGTTTGTTGTTTTTAAATTTTTGTTGTTTGACTCTGAGGTCCGATTAAGTAAAAAAAACTATCATTTGATTTTTATTTAGCAATAAAATAGAATAAAAATCATTTCATCGTTTTTAATTTAATCGGTACCCTGTGTAATAATAATCCTCTACGACAACGCCTACTGATAATATTATGTATTCAAAAGGTATAAAAATCCAAAATCGGTAAATAACTAGCCCAGTAATA
The DNA here is from genome assembly GCA_021234595.1 of Delia radicum. Lineage (NCBI taxonomy): Eukaryota > Metazoa > Arthropoda > Insecta > Diptera > Anthomyiidae > Delia > Delia radicum. The sequence continues at coordinate 162,158,427 of CM037853.1, read as the reverse complement.
AATACTGCCCGGACCACTAATGTGCCAAATATTACTTGACCGAAAATTCGAGCAAACATCTTAAAAATTTTTGAAATGCATATTTCGCTCTTTAAGGTCTAGTCGCTTAGAGAAGGCGTTGTCGTAGAGGCCTATAATTACACATGAGTTATATTCAAGTCAAATATAAAAAATTTAGTGGATACCGTATTAACATTTTCAATATTTATACTTAAGGGACACTCTTATGTTCATATATTACCATACATTATAACATACAGTAGTGGTCAAAAGATTTGGAACTGAGATCGCATTGTTGTTTTCATTGATTTATTTTCTTCAAATCACACTTAGTTACTAAAATTTATTTTTTACATATTCTTCGTACATTGTTTTATGTTAAAGAAATAAAAAAAATTAATTCCGTTAAATTAAAACAACAAAACAATAAATAAATCAAAACATTTGCAACTCTCATTATTCTTACTCTTAACGAAACAATTTATACTAACATATGCTAGGATATTACGGTAATCGCATTCCTTTTTAATATGAGATTCAGGCCGTTACATTTTTAAACAAATTTATTATAATTATTGTTCTTTAAAAGTTGTAATAAGATGTTGGAAGCATAAACATCGTAAGAATAATTTTTGTAAAAAATTGCAGGAAATAAATACAATTCTGATTTTAAATCAAAAGTTTTAAATGATTTTCAAAATGGTCTTTCCCAAAAAGAAATTTCTATAAAGTACTCCGTTCCAAAATCAACGATTTGCCTCATTGTTAATAGTGGTAACATCCACACAACTCATAAAGGTGGAACACCCCGTATTACAACTGTAAGAGAAGATAGGAAAATCAAGAATTTTTTACGAAATATCCCAAAGCAGTTCCCAGAGAAGCAAAAACTGAACATTTAATAGATGCCAGTCTTCCCACCATTAAAAGAAGAGCCCGAGAATATGGTCTTAAAAGTTATAGATGTACAAAAAAACCGTTTGTGTCGAAAAAAACGAAAAGCTCGGCTTGACTTTACACGAACCCATTTTAACTGGACTCAACAGCAATGAAAAAATGTATTGTGGTCAGATGAGTCTAAATTCAACCACCGGGGATCAGATGGAAGAGCTAATGTTCAAAGACCACGAGGCGAAAAGTTTTATGCCAGATACACAACCGACACAGTGAAGCACGGGGTGAAAACATTATGGTGTGGGATGTTTTTTCAGAAAATGGGATTGCCCCAATTCACCGCATTACTAGCACAATGACGGCCACAATCTATAGAGATCTTTTGAGTTCAGTTATGCTTCCATATGCTGAATGGGAAATGCCACTCTAATGGACCTTCCAGCACGACAACGACCCAAAACACACTGCGGGGGTTGTAAAAGTTAGGCTGCAGGAAAATGAAATTAATATCATGTCGTGGCCGGCTCAATCTGCCGATCTCAACCCGATTGAGAACATGTGATGATTGTAAAACGGAATATCGGCAATAAAGTATTCCGAAATGGTGATGAACTTTTCGTCGAGTTGGAGAAGCAGTAGAATGAAATTTCTGACGATTATATTAAAAAGCTCATTGCCTCAATGCCTAAGAGGTGTTCAGAAGTTATAAAAAATAATGGCTACGCTACAAAATACTGAGCGTTAAAACCATTGTTTGTATTTCCTGTTAATTACTTTAAGAGTTGCAAATGTTTTGAACACTGCACTATCGACTTATTTTGTTAAAATTACTTTTTTTTTTATTTTTGAGCAGTTATGAATAATTTTTTTGTATTTGTAAATAATATGCTAAAACTGAATTAAAAAAAAAAGAACAAAAACAAATCTTTTTGATCAAAAAAAAAAAAATATAATTACCTAAACCGTGATTTCAGTTGCAAATGTTTTGAACACCACTGTATATTCCTATATACAAAACTACCGATAACGAAGTATCGGTCTTTTAAAGCTCGTATTTCATAAAATATGTATAACTATTGGGAAAGTGTAATACTTTTTAATTTTTTTTTCGTTAAACTTAAAAAATCAAGAAATATTTGCATGCAGCTTGGGTCCCAAAGGTTTCAAATAAATATTTAAATAAATCTAAAATTATCTTTCAAATTGATGAAGGTTATATTTAGTTGGGTAAATGAATAATTTTTGTTCCATTAGAGATAAAAAAATAATAAAATATTACATTTGTTGATGTTTTAAATGCAAAGAAGCTTGATAAACTTTTGTCTGTAAATTATAGTGCAAAAACTTGAAAAATTGGATGAAAATTGCAAGTTCTTAAAAATTGTCAATTTCCATAAAATGAATTTTCTAAAATCACAATCGTCATTTTATAATATATCACTTTAAAAATCGTCAAAATGGATACAAATCGTCAAAGTTTTCAGCGCTAAGCAGACATGAATTTGATTCTTTATACTCTGAACAATTTTTTTTATTAAATAAAAAAAAAAAATGTTAATTTAATGCAATAAAAAAAGTACAAAAAGAAGTACAGAGGTAAAAAAAAAGTACTCTTGTGTACTTCTTTAGGTGTTATGCAGAAAAAAGTACAATTGCGATAAAAAAAAGTATGCGTACTGTTGAAAACAGTACGCCTGGCAAACCTAAATGACTCATATGTTGAAAGGAAACAAACCTGATCCATCTTTGCTTAAATATCACATTTTGATTTTTCAGAACATAAACTGAAACCATATTAATTATAATTTTTATTTTTCAGAACAAGGACATAAACGCTATTGAAAAGGCTATAGGATGTGGCCAAGTTGAAGAATTGATTGTACAAGCTGAAAATGAATTGGTCTTGGCACGTAAAATGTTGGGCTGGAAACCATGGGAAAAATTATCCCAACCTATTCCCAACAAACAATGGGATTGGCCACCAGCAAAAATTAGTGAACCTAAAATTTAAGTAAATTATGAAAATGTTTAATAAATTTGTTGATTTCAAAATTAAATATGAACTTGCGACTATCTTCTAATTGATGGTGTAATTGTGAACATATATAAGTACACATCAAATAATGGGGGAATTCATAATACGCTCGTATATGGTGTATAAATACACAATGTGTATTTACAGGTACGTACTTTAAGAATTGTTGCCGCACTTTAAACATATATCGTTCGTTTCGCCTTAAGATCCGAGATTATGTCTTTAGAAAAATATTCCTACGTATATAAAAATGAATATTTTATTGAACAATCAAAACAAATATATATTTAAAGTTTTTTTAATGTTTGAAACATACACTCAGAATATTATTACAGGTAGTTGATAACACTGTGCAACAAGAAAAAACATCCCGTACCATTCCAACGGAAAGTGAAAGTAGACCAATAGTAAAACATCCCGTACCATTCCAACGGAAAGTGAAAGTAGACCAATAGTAGACTAAAACCCCCAAAGGGTTTTGAAATCTTTGCTCTTCTATTGTTTTTATAGGCCCTTGAAGTTGAATCTTTTTTAGCATATTTTTGCTCATTTTTACTATGGATGAAAATGAGCTAAATCGGTCCAGTGCTTCAAAAGTTATGAGTGAAAATGTAAATCTGCCTCAAAATTGTTCATTCAAATGTGCGAATTTTACTAAATTACGTGACTTGTCCATTTTGTAAATAGACATTAGGTACTTAAAAAAAAAAATACCAAAAATATGCTAAAAAAGAGTCAACTTCGAATGCCTATAAAAACAAAACAAGAGCAAAAATTACAAACCCCTTTGGGGGTGTACTTTCATTTTCCGTTGCAATGGTCCGGGATGTCTGTCATGACCCGAAATTTGTTGCACCGTGTAATAAAATTAGTGTATAAAAAAAGTTGTGCACTGTATGTTCAGTTGTGGGTCCAAAATTTTTTTTTGTTTTTCGATTTTCATGGGTGCTCAAGGTTAATTTAAATATTTATTGGGTAATGTATTTTTGAATTTTATTTACAACTTAGGTTAGGTCAGGTCAGGTCGAAAAGAGGATTCGGAGAAAGGAAAATGCTTCCCTAATCCGACTCAAGTCCCTGAGAACTTACACTTAAGCCAGAATGTCGGTCCTATATCACATTCCTACCCCAGGAACTCCGTCGCACTGACGAAATTCCTCAACTTCCATCTTATGCCACTAAGATTCCCTAATGTGGATATTGGGTCACTGGATAGTATTTCGACCCGAATCCCGGCAAATGCCGGGCATTCACAGATATAGTGTTCCAAGGTCTCCTCGTCCTCCCCACAGGCCCTACACACTTCCGAGTCCGCCCTACCAATACGGTGGAGATGGGCCCTTAGTGTCGAGTGTCCCGTGAGGATTTCCATCAAAAGACTCAGTTCCTTCCTACTGAGATTCAGAATTTCCCTAGTCTTTTCCCTGTCCGGGTTGCCCCAGAGAATACATATGGTCCTACCAACTTGTTCAATAGCCCAATTTTTCTTAGCTTCTAAGTCAATATTTTTAAAGAAAATATATTTTTATGTGCATAAACCATAAGTTTGGGCATTTGCGTACCATATATTTAATTTGTTCGCTATATAACTTTTAAATGTCTACTAAAATTAAAAAAATAATGATGCAGTTTAAAAAATAGATGAATTCTAAATAAAAAAAATTATTTTAATTTGCTCTTACTGTTCCTGAGATATAACCAATTAAAAACTTTGTACTCATTGTATAAAACTAAGAATTTGATAAGCTCTTCGACAGTTTTGCATCGGATTTGCTTTAAACCATAAATGGTAACCGATTCGATGCGGGTAAGGGTAACGCTATTTTCATTTATTTCGGTAACGGTATTTTAGGGGTACGATATTTCAGTTATTTCGGTAACGGTTTTTTAGCGTTAACGGTATTTTACTTATTTCGGTATCGGTATTTTAGCGGTAACGTTATTTTAGGGGCTCCATGAAATAACCTCCAGGAAATAAATCCCCAAAACAGAAATGAAATAAATCCCCAAAAATGTATATAGAAGACAACAACAACGACATTTTGGAGAGTTATTTCCACTTTTGGGAATTTATTTCCTTCTTTTATTTGGGGATTTATTTCGTAATGAAATAAGTCCCCAAAATTTCAAAATGAAATAATTCCCCAGTAATTATTTTTGGGGAGTTATTTCGTTATTGATGTGGAAAAAAATTTTCTCTATATAGATTGTTGGAGTAGAAAATTAATTTGTGAAATTAATGTTTTGGTTGTGTAATAAAAAAAATTTCGAATCCCTATATTTTTAAATTTTATTTCTGCCAGGCTGTAAGGCGAAATGTCTTTAAGCCCTGGTGGCATGTCATATCGTCCAATGACATAATGTCCATGGACGTTATGTCACTCGAAAAGTGTCATAATGTCCATGGACTTTATGACACTCTGCAATGTGACATTATGTCCACAAATGGAATGACATAAAGTCCATGGACATTATGCCACTTTTTGGGTGACATAAGGTTAATAAACATTATACTCCAGTGTGGAAACAGATCAGCAATCTTATATCTATATGTACAATTTTGAGTTTAAAAATGGGGACTTATTTCGTTTCAAATTGGGGATTTATTTCGTTATGAAATAAACCCCCAACAAATTTGGGGTTTTTCATTCCCGTTTGGGTATTTATTTCATTTAGTTGGGGTTTTATTTCATTTTTTAAAATTGGTGTATTATTTCATAAGGAAATAAATCCCCATTTTTGGGGAGCTTTTTCATTTTTGTTTTGGGGGGTTATTTCCTGGGGGGTTATTTCATAGAGCTTTATTTTAGGGATAACGGTTTTCAGCTATTTCGGTAACGGTATTTTAAGGATAAAGAAATTTTAGTTATTCAGGTAATATCACATCGACAATTATGCCCCCATTATGCCCTAATTCTAATGACTAGCCCGGACGACACGCAGGATATGTCCAAGGTGACGGTAACACATCCGGGATCGAACTTTTTATATGAAAGGGTCATATAACTTTAACATGGCGTTGTCATTGGATGTGTCGTATGTGCGCATTTCGGGCACCTGGTGCGTGTTAGGTGATATGTCTAAAAAAAAGATTTTTAAATTAATAAAAACAAATATGAATTTAAAAAAACCTTTCTATGAATTTCCGCCAGCAGTGCGCTACCGCCTCAGCCAATTCTGCTTGTGCGTAGTTGCTAGCAAACAAGCAAGTAATCGTTTATCGTTTTAATACAAACGAACAACAAAGCTAATAATACAACAACATTAAAATGTAAAGCAAAAAAAAAAAAAAAACAGTACAACAACAAAATATAGTTGAAGTGCCCATAAATTCAAAACTTAAAAAACGAACATGTGAAAAAACAGTTCTACAATAGGTTCTGGTTTAAATAGTCCCTGAATATGTCCTTCAATAACATATCCCGGAATATACCCGGGATATATATAACTCACGTACTATAACTGAAAACTAGTAGTATTCGAAATCGTTTGGGTTTTTATTAAAAATTAGTTTTGGAATTTGAAAAGTAAATACAAACAAATACTTTTCAAAAAAGGTAGTTGTAGCTGTAAATGAAGGGTCGATTGATCCAAAGTGACAAATATGTGATTGGTGAATAGGTGACACGTCGCAAAACTGGCATTAACAAAGATTTCGGTGCATCAAAGAGTGGCAATTTCAGCATAAGAACCATCCACGTGACTATTGTAATGGTGTCAAAAATTTAGGCTTGTCAATTCTAGTTATATCGTGGAACTCGAGAAAAACTTACGTAATACTAATGTGGACAAAAATAACTAGGGGTAAACGGTGCATAAACAACCAATCCCTTGACTGTTACCCAGCGGACCTAATACTGAAATAATTCAAACATAATCGACTTTTTGACAGTAGAAATGTTCACATTATCATAATTGGATGTGCGACTGAGGGAAAGGTAATATCACATGTATTCCGTTGTTAGACCAAAATTACTCTACAGAAACTTTTAAAAATATTTTTCCAGTAATAAATAAAAAATTACGAAACTTTTGAGCCATATTTCGAAAAAAAAACTCGAAACCATGTCTATGTCGCCGGGCATGCAAAAGTAATTAGCAAGTAACCTGTCACTTTTTATTTAGCGTGTGTCATATTATGTACGGATTGCTAAATAGCTCATCCGGAACCAGCCACTGCACTTATCCAAAACAGCCTGTTCAAAAAACCTTCAAAAGGAACAAAAAAAAATCTATTTTAAAATTAGTTTATTTAGTCATTATAACAATTTAAATTTAGCAAAGTACATAAACTAGACAAAAAGTCCGGATGTTCAAAATTTAGATTTTTTCTTTATTTGCTAACATTGGTATTATCAAACAATTTCTACTAATTTTTATGTTATAACACTTCTAAAAAGCACTTCATGAACATTTTAATTTTGTATTCTGCATTATAATTCTAATTCACAATAAGATTTTTATAAAAAGAAGGAGCTGCAACAATTCAGCACAAATTTAATGTATAACTTATAAAGCAGAGTAACAAATATATACTTAGTTTCAATGTTGTTCCCAAAGAAATTCTTAGAAATTGTCAATTACTTGCACATAAATAATCGTTACCAAAAATCTTTTTAAAATATCTTAACAAGATATTTCGAAACCAATATGCAGAAATTTTGAAATTTTAATTTATATTCTTGTAAAGTGTTTCCAGTTTTTGAATAAGTTGTGCAAAAATCATATTCGGGTGATATTTTTTTGGTAGCGATATCCATTCACTCGAAAAATCGCCAGTCGGGATTTAAAAAATTAATTTGCCAAACGAGTTTTAAGATCGCGACGTTTGAAGAGAAATCGTCATATCTGAAAAACTTGGTCATTGTCTAAACAGTTCTGTATTCAGTTCTTTTAAGCCAGCGGAGTTTTATGTCTTTATTTCTACTGTCACAAAGTCGGTACAGAAAAAATTCTTTCAGTGTTGTGTTTGCTTTGTAGCAGTCAAGGAACTGCATCCTTTGGCACTACTTGCCATGTTTTCATCCACTGCTAACGGTTTTGAACCAGTTCAATGATTAGTAGCAACTTCAACTGCAACGACCCTAGTTGCTTCAGCACACTTTGATGTTATGTTACTTTTCATCCAGTTACATGATATATCTGGTACCAACCAGTGAATGTTTTGTCGCCATAACTATAGTCAAGTCATTGGTCATTTCACCCAAATTAACACTTTTTAGTGCACCACAATTTTGGTTTCACCAGTTTCGTGACGTGCCCCCAATCATATATCACAGAATTACCACTTTGGATCAATCGACCTTTTATTTCCAGCAGGGCTGTAGACTGGTAGCATGAAATTATTTTTAATTTGTCCTGTTCACTTGTTCACTTTGAGCAGTCCAGTGATATGTCACGAAACTATTCGTTTTATACTAGATGCGCAACATAACACATTACGATTAATATGTGACTAATTGTTTACCAAATATTTTTCTTCTTATCATTTTGCACTGGTCCTGTCACATATAAAATAATGAATAATAAAAGACTAGTTGCATGCTAAGCACTTTTAACTTGTTCTGTTGCGTATTCACTTGATCCAGTATGCTGATATGTTGTCATCGGCAAATTCTCCGGCATGTCACAAGGTGCTCCACAGGTAGACATGACCATGTCAAAAGTACCGGTCACTTTAATATAACAGAACCGAAAGTAGGACAGGTTCACACACACAAACTTCTAGTCACGTGACCATACCAGCGACTTGTACATTTCCGGTAGGGGAGATATAAACATTGCGAATATAAAATAAAGCTGACAGTGCTTGTTAAGTGGTATATCTCTATTTCATCGGTCATGGAACCAGTTGATTAAATATGACTGACATTATTTAACCCACATTAATGACCCTATGCTCCACAGGGAGTTAAGCGGAAATGAAGAAGAAGAATGGCAAATTATACTAGTTCCATAATATGTCCTACTTTAACCAGTCCCGGGATATGCCCTTCAAGGGCAATTGCCTCCTCATTGGGTAGTTTATGATCAAGCTTTGGGAAAATATCTAACTATTTACAGCTACTATTTTTTCTGATTTTGTCAAATTATTTCGGTAACGGTATTTTAAGTATAATGCTATTTAAATTATTTCGGTAACAGTTTTTTTTTAGCGATAACAGTGTTTTTAGTTATTTCGGTAACGGTATTTTAAAGATATTGGTATTTCCGTTATATCGGTATTGGTATTTTACGGATAACGGTATTTCAATTATTTCGATAACGGTATTTTAGGGATAACGATAGTCAGTTGAAACAGTTTTTAATCGATAACGGTATTTTAGCGGTATTGCCTGCCATCACTTTTTTAAACTTTGAATTAAAGATGGGAATGTATGAAGAATTTTGCTTGATTCACGTGAATCACGCGTGAGCTAAACATATTTTTACTCACGTGAGTGAGTGTGAGTAGGAACAAATTCTTCGAAATTGTTGTAGTAAAAAATCGTCAGTTATTTTTACGACATTATTAGTTATTTCTGCTACATTTGTTATTTATTTTCCAACAGTTAAAAAACACAAAATTTTTAGTTGTTTTAACGGTAATTACTAGTGTTTGATAGAACAGTTCGGTATTTGGTCGGTTTTTTTTTGGTATCTGCAGGCACTGTATACAAATTTAAATATTGGAAACATGTTTGTTGAGCCGACTTAATTTGATTTTGACTATAAAATTAAAGGGAAAAAAAAACCGAAGTTTAGCTGTAAAGTTAAATGTTCGACCGCCGAAATTCTACGAATCTGACCGAACTGCCATTTTATTGCTTAACTAAAGAATTTTTCTTAAATTTTACACTTAAAATCGCATCTAATTATAAATAATGCTTCAAAATACCGGATACCGATAAAAAAGCATTTTCTGGCCGAACGGTTCGATCTGGCACTGGTAACTAATTACCTTCGTCGCCTTTTTAAATGAATTTACAGTTGTTTTAAAGAATTCTCTAAAGTATGGTGTAATTAAAAACGCCCAAGTCTGCTTTTTAATTATGAATTCGACACCTAGTATTCTTCGACTGCTAAACTCTTGATTATGTTACAAACGAAATAATAAAACATACCCGAGTAAAAAAGTTATATAGAAAATTATATAATTTTACATAGATAAATATGATTATACATAGCCAAAGTGTGGTATTTTTTTTGTGTGGATAGAATTATAATCAAATATGAATAATTATGTTCCCATACATATTTATACGTACCATACCGTTAGCTAAAACGAAAACGTCCCTAACTAACAAAAAATTTAAAATCGCTTTTTACATTGATTCTGATGTATTGCACTAAATAAATACATGCCCACAAACTAGACTCATTTGATCGAAAATAGCGATTTTATCAGCAAAATACAGAAAGCCCCAACTACAGCAGCGTTTATATGTTAAACACAAAAAGCCCTAACTAAACCGTTTACCCTTTTTAAAATGTTTGTTATATGTTGTAAATCAAACTTTTTATATTTGTTGTAAAAAATTTAGCGAAAAATTCACTGAATTAAAAAAAGTTATATATAGCGTTATATACAATATACGTCTCTGTTCTGGAATCCCATTCCGCAAAAAAATAAAACTAATTTAAATGTCTTGGCGTTCTTGAATTAAACTTTCAATATTTTTTTCGGGTAATTGAATTCGCCAAAGTGTTAAAGGGCGGAAGTAATTAGTACGAACTTGTTTGTTATTAAATATAAGTTGTTTAAATAAAAAAAATAAACACTTGGTCCATACAATTTAGAATTATATTATTAATTTCAAGCCAATATTTAAAGTTTTAACATATTTCAACAATAAAAAAAATTGCACATGAATTTCTGACAGTTATTTAAAATTCCCCTTTTTCAAATTATAACCTTTCTGGTGGTTAAAAATATACTTCTATTTGGTTATGGCTAATTTTTCTTTATATTAGCTGCAATTATTTTGCTTTAATTCTATCTTTAAAAAAATGTATTTCTACCAAATCACAAATTTTCCTTAAATTCACATAATTTTTGCAATTTGGTGACCCTAAATTTTGTATGTGCAAAAAAATCTAGAAAGCGTTGACAGCTAAAATATTTTTTTTTTAACAAAAAACTTTGAAAAACACCAAAACGTAATTTCAATTTTACGAATTTAAACATTTTACGTTTTCAATTCCCCACTAATTCCTGTACATAGATGTATATTAGGCCGGGTCGATTTGTGGGGAGGCAAAAAAAATCGCCCAAAGCTCAGTGAAAATCGTATTCTAGGGATCAAAATAAGAAACTTTGCGGAATTAACCATACCTCTAAAACGAATTCTACTACCCCGAAACTGTTGACTTTTGTCCCGTAGGGTCAAGTTTTGAAAAATCCCACTTTGACCCATGTAGAGTGCCCCAATCGAGTCCAAATGTATGACCGACCCCCACTAACTTTGAAGGGCCGATCCACCCATGCTCGTGGCACACCCCCCTGGAACTCCCCTGGGGGGTTCCCCATACAAACATTTCAAAAAATCTCCATTTTTGGGCACTTTATTTTATTATTTTTTATTTATTTTATTTATTTTTAATATTTTATTTATTTTTTCTCTTTAGAAATTTATTTAGTCAGAACATATGTAAATGAAAAAATTAATTTAACTTAGTAATAGAAAAGAAAAAGATAAAAATTACTGTTTGAAGTCTTTTTTGCTTTCAAGTCTGGGCAATTTCGCACGGCTCTCTAACGTCGTCGCCATAACAGCCTCTACATTTTCCGGTATAACTCGTTTGGAAACGCTAGCTAGCAATTGAACGTGTCGTTCTGTTCCTTGTATGTGTGATGGAATTTTTGGATCATTAAACGGTGGATCATCTTGATTTAAATATTCTTTCAAAGTATCGTATGGAATGCTTCGAGTGAATGGTGGTTCAAATACGTCATTTATGTCATTCATATTGATCATTTCCGTGTAACTTGTGGCAATAAAAGTTTATATCTGGTTTTTTATAAGCTCTAAGTCCCGTTGGGTCGTCAACATCGGTTCGATAGCGTAGAATTATCTTGATAGCACAGTCGCGCTTTTCTTTGCTATCATCAAACAACATTGATAACAAGATATTTTCCGAATGCGCATAATAGGAATTATCTGTAATTACTTTATTGACAATTTTGCGTAAACGAGGTTCTAGAAATCTTGACCAACTAATGAATTTGAAAAATAATCTACTACCGTACACGACAGAGCTGTAATACTTAATATTGAAGTACATTGGCACATAACATGTAATTATAAATTCAACCAGTATTCTTAAATTTGCATCTGGATTTTCCGTTGTCACATATAATCGTAATAGTCTAGCGGCCTTGGTGAGCCACCGAGAATGTACAATTTTCCCTGGTTTGATGTTAGCCAGATCCACTGAAACCACGCCGCTAGAAATTGCATGGGCCATGTCGTATAAGTACTTGGAATCGGTGGAAAATTCAATTTTTTCTGGAGCAGGGGGCATATTTTTCAACTCAATTTTCTGAAAGCCGTCCACCACCTGAAAATATATAAAAATAAAGCAATTAAAAACGGTTGACAATTATAATAAATGAGTGATAGCAATAACTTACCGGAAGAGTTTCACAAGTTTCGATTTGACGGCTCAATTTTCCGGTTGCCGATCTTGGTCCAGTGCTGGTTGATTATCCAAAGCTTCAAACAAATGCCGAAACGGAAGTTCGTTGAAGTGTAGAAGGCAAACGAACCAATGCAATGGTCTTTTTAACAGCAATTCGAATCGTCGTATAATTCCACCGTGTGGGCCAGTGTTTGTTGGCTCACCGTCAACGCATATGCCAATTAATTCATTCAGTGATATATTTTTATCGTTAAAAAAATCATTTAATTTGGTTGTTTTGTATTCAGCGGTTTCATGTTCCAGTCTTACGTAACCAATCAATTCAGAATTCGGTTCTCTCAAAATAACAAGATGAGGTTCTTTTACCATCCTAGTATGATACTTCTCATCAATTGCATCTCTCGTTAAAGTATCATCTTTTCTGCCATCGAATGAAAATGCTAACAAATTGGTATCATCTAACCGTTTGCGAAGCACTTCTTGTCTGCATTTCTCTTTTCTCGGCGAACTTTCGATTTATCCATGATGAGAGGTTTGCCATGGGTATCTTTCATTTTAAAATCTTGGAAAAGAGCGGTTCCCATTGCTGATGCTACTCTATCAGGCACACCAAATCTGTCACATACCAAGGCAAAGTTAAAACAATCGTATCTCTGTGTGTATTGTGAACTTGTGCTATATCCAAATCTTCTTGAACCGGTGGCGGTGCGTATGTTGAATCATCGGGATCTTGGTATGTTGGCATTGATGACATAGACGTTGCTCCTTGCTCTTCAATTTCCATCGCAAATCCATCCATTGTTAGTCTTCTCTGATTATGTTGATCGTGCATAAACTCTTTGAGGCGTTCGGGAACCAAACCGCATGCACATGGAGCTGCCTTCAAATCGCATTTACATGTTCCAATGAAAAAAATTGTTTCCAGAGATTTTACATACTCTGTAAATTCTTGGTGTTTGTTTCTATTCTTGATTTGCTCTTGATATTTGACAAGCAATCTATTCAATTTATTATATACACTTTTTTTCAGCATTATTTCCATACCAAGTTTTTTTCCAAATTCCAATCAACTTATCTTGTACTTGAATAGTGAATGATTTATAGAGCAATTTTTTTTGTTCGCTCAAGTAAAAATAATATCTCAAAATATCCAGATGGGTTGGTAAATTAAGATCAGTCAAATCAGTAGACACACCAAAAACAGTAACATCATGCCTGGGTATATGACTCATTGGGTTTTCGATAGTTGTTGATGTTGTTATTGCTTCATCTTGCGGTGTAAAGGATGGTGGATTCATTGTAAACTTTTTGATTTGGAATGATTTTTTTTTTTTTAAATATTTTTTTATCTGAAATTAGAACTTCACACTTGAGTTCTTCACAACGACTTAATGCATTCACAAAAACTGTTGCGTTATATATGGTCTACGAGGTAATAAAAATGAAATGGTAATTTTAATTCTACCTGTAACCGACTTTGTTGTTAAAACTGCCCATTAAATACTTACATGTAAATTAAAAGTTAATCTGACCACAAAAATCTGTTAAGCAAGTGCGCCTTTTATTACTTCTGGAAAATCCTTTATGATAATTTTATGCTCAATTCTACCTGTAACCGATTTGTTGTCAAAACTGCCCATAAAATACTTACATGTAAATTAAACGTTAATCTGACCACAAATACTGTTAAGCAAGTGCGCCTTTTATTACTTCTGGAAAATCCTTTATGATAATTTTATGCTTTCTGTTAAGCAAGTGCGCCTTTTATTACTTCTGGAAAATCCTTTATGATAATTTTATGCTCAATTCTACCTGTAACCGATTTTGCTTAAGTAAGTTTACGACATGCAGCTGTGTCTTGTGGTGGCTTAAAAAACCCACACAACCTATTTTACGACCTGCAACAGAACGACACGTTCAATTGCTAGCTAGCGTTTCCAAACGAGTTATACCGGAAAATGTAGAGGCTGTTATGGCGACGACATAAGAGAGCCGTGCGAAATTGCCCAGACTTGAAAGCAAAAAAGACTTCAAACAGTAATTTTTTTTATTTCTTTTCTATTACTAAGTTAAATTATTTTTTTCATTTACATATGTTCTGACTAAATAAATTTCTAAAGAGAAAAATAAATAAAATATTAAAAATAAATAAATAAATAAAAAATACTAAAATAAAGTGCCAAAAATGGAGATTTTTTGAAATGTTTGTATGGGGAACCCCCCCAGGGGAGTTCCAGGGGGGTGTGCCACGAGCATGGGTGGATCGGCCCTTCAAAGTTAGTGGGGGGTCGGTCATACATTGTGGACTCGATTGGGGCACTCTACATGGGTCAAAGTGGGATTTTTCAAAACTTGACCCTACGGGACAAAAGTCAACAGTTTCGGGGTAGTAGAATTCGTTTTAGAGGTATGGTTAATTCCGCAAAGTTTCTTATTTTGATCCCTAGAATACGATTTTCACGAGCTTTGGGCGATTATTAAATCGACCCGCCCTAATGTATAT
>CM037853.1:161495292-161516933 GCA_021234595.1 Delia radicum | reverse complement strand
CATCCAAAATTTTGACACAGACAAGCCGCTGGTTGGCGACTGCTAAGTACAGAAACTGCTCAAAACAATCTATTTTCAATCAAATTTTTCTTTCGAGCGTTTTGACAATGTTCAAAATTACAACCCTCAAAGCGGTTATCATTTGGGTCGTTTTCATAACGCTTAATAACTGTAAGCCAAAATGTTCTGCAAATACTTATTTAACGATTGAAAAAGCATTTCAAAATTTTGTTTTGCAATGTTTTGAGAACGTTATAAAATACCATCCTCAGACCGTAAATTTGGGTTATCATTTTGCACATTCTCAAAACGCTTTAAATTTGTAATTTGGTATGTTCTGAAAACCGCTTGTACCATCATGAAAATGCTTTTAAAAACGTTTTAAAGATTGTATTTTCTACCTGGGTACTTATCTTTTTAAGAATTTTTCTAAGGACATTCGAACTTTAATTTTTGTATTTTTCAATGTATTAAAAACGCATTAAAACCTGACGCTATTAAAACAACATATTTTTGGTTCCGAAACGTTTAACATATGTTTCAAAACAAACAAGAACGTAAATATAAGTGATCATCAGAGTGATCTAAGAACAATATAAATCCACAAAAAAAAAATGTTGCTTAGGGAAAGTGCTTTCAAAATACATTCATATTTTTTGTGCGCCCCGGTAGGCTAGTTGGTAGCGTGCTGGCTTATCAGTGCGGGTGGGTCGTGGGTTCGATTCCCACCAGAGGCACTGGTCTGTTTTCGCTACAACGCGCCGAAGGCCATAGTAGCTAGTGCTCGGTTAGGGTAATAGCATATAATTTGTAATTATATGATTATTAATTAATAAAAAAATTTATTTATATTTTTTTTAGAATACTTTTGGTCCATCAAGCATTTTTTGGGTTTTCAGCAAGTATATAATATTTTTTAATGACACTTAACTTAAAACTTAACATTAAAAAAAAAAAAAAAATAATTGAAAATTTTTTAAAGGAATTTTTCATCCGATATTCGCGAAATAATTAAAAAATTTGCATTTAAAAAAATATGGCTTACAATTTTTGCAATGCATCAATTACGGAAAAAAGTATTTAAAAACTTTTCGTTTAAGATAATCAGTCAATATAAAAGCATAAGGTTCATTAAAGTAGCCTTGAACTGACTAGCAAAAAAAAAAATAAAAAAACTTTTTCCTAAATAAACCTTTGAACTGCAAAAATTTTGAGCCCAAACTTTGTTAAAAAATTTAATTATCTTTTATTTCGCTATTTGCGGATTAAAAAAACATATGCTACATAATTTAAAATTATTTTCTGAAATTGGACACTAGCAGAGTGTTATTTGAGTGTTTTTATTAAGAATTTCCAAAAAAAAATATAATTAGTAGTACTTCTCACAAGTATTCTAAAAAATATATATTAATATTTTTCCAATATTAATAAGCTCTACATAACATACTTTTGAGCTCTTTTTTGAAAAAAATAAGAACTACTACTCATTCATTTGAGTGATATTACTCAAGAAAATTCGCTTAAATGAACTTTGTCGGTACACCCATCTAGGCATTAAGGTGGTCAAAAAAAAAAAAAAAAGTTGGAATTCACGAGCTCCGTAAACCTTAAAATATGCCATTATGAAAAAAAATATGGTTTACCCAAAAACAATTTAAAAATATTTTTGTTTAGACGTAGCAGATCGAAAGTTGTACTTGTTCTGTTATTTTATTTTGAATTAAAAATTAAAAATAACTATAATCGCGACACATAAAATCTAATACATTATAAGTATTAAATCCAAACAAATCGGAGCTGTGAATTTCGCGTAATTGAAAACTTTGATCAAAAGTTTTCCCCTATTTACCGCTTTGAAAATTTCTTTTAGCCTGAATATATTTCTATGGAATAGGCTCTTATGCGAGATAAGGTTTTTGTTATCAAATGAATTGCTAAATACATATTAGCAAAAAACTGAAAAAAAGTTTAAATTTAAGTTTAGATCATATTCACCCATGAAATTGTGATTTTTTTCAAAATTATTTGCAATATTTGAACGTTTTTGCTACAACATAAAAATAACAATAATACCAGTCGATATCAACCCATCTCCATTCATTTGCTGAATTTTTAATAAAATTTCTTTTTTGCCAGCGAAGTAAATATAAGTTCAGTGATGTTATTTTATACTCTGTTTTTCGGCAAATTATTTAGGTTAGGTTAGGAAGGGTTATGTGCCCAAGGGCACATCTCCACTCGGAGACCAATACGTTCCATTGTGAATACCTTCAGTGAAAAAAACAGTAAGAAAGAATAGAAATAGACAGCAAGATAGATTGAAAGATAGATATAAACAAAGATAGAAAGGATATATACTCCCCAGAGCCAGCTCCTATCGTCCCCTTGCTAGAAACAGCCGTCCTATCTCCCTGACAAATCTCAGCAAATCTACTGGATTGCATCCAGCGACACACCCAAGTTCGTCGTGAAATCTATCTCCTAGCCATTTCTGTCTGAGACCCCTGCAACCTAGGACAGTGGCACATTATATGCTCAACTGTCTCCAGTTCCTCAAACGTCCTCGCACAACCTGCAAAAATCCGGTATGTCGCTGTCCCATCTGCTTGTGAAAGCCCTGACAGAACAATGACCGGTCAAGAACCCCGTAAGGGTCCTGAGACCCTCCCTGTCCAGTCCCAAAAGAACCTTGGTTGCCCCTGCGTCCAATGCGGGCCATAACGCCGTAGACACCCTGCAATCCATTCTGTCCCTCCATGATTGGTTAACAATTTTCGCGGAATCCCTTCCGTATAACCTCAAAGTAGTAACATAGTGGGAGCTTTACCCCCCGTCCCTTACCGTCAAGTCCAGATTCGAACCCTCCCTCGCAAGCTCGTCCGCCCAACTCATTGCCATCCACCTTGCAGTGTCCGGGTACCCAACACAGCCTCACTGTGAATGCCTCCATGAGCTCCCTCAGAGCACACCTACATCGTGCGACCAGGCGCGAGCACACCGTGTAGTTTGTCAGTGCTCTGAGCGCTGCCTGACTATCGACATAAATTGTCACCCTAGATCCCCCAACGATGTGACCCAGTATCACTTCCGTCGCCCTCCAGATCGCTAGGATCTCAGCTTGGAAGACACTGCACTCATCTGGGAGTCTGTATGATTTTTCACGTCAGTGTCAGCAATATAAACACCGGCACCCGTGCCCGTGTCCATTTTGGACCCGTCCGTGAATACTGCCCACCCCTCGAACAGCACCTTGGATCCACGCCAGACTTCCCTGATCGGGAAGTCCACCGGAGGTGTTCCACCGAAGTCTAAGGTCAAGAACATATGATCCGATATTCCCTCGAGAATACTACCCTGATCAAGCAGTCCTACTTCGTACAGTATTTTGTGTGATCATCCCTCCTAGATCTTACCAGCGCAGACTCGTAGAGCCTAAATAAGTTCCTAGCAGCCACACTCCTCACATAATATTCAATTGGGGACAGATGCAGTATGATATCCAACGCTGCCTGTGGAGTGCTTCTCCTCGCACCGGTAATACCAAGAGATGCACTCCTTTGGACCTTGTTGAGCATCTTCCTACAGCTATTCACTCTCAATGCATCCCACCAGACAGTACATCCATAAGTGAGAATAGGTCTAACTACCCACGTGTAAATCGAGTTTACCATATCCGGTCTTAGTCCCCAATTCTTACCGATAGAGTTTCTGCATGTGTAGTAGGCATTGAGTCCCCTTTTCATCCTTTCCTGAGTATTTCTCTTCAAGACAATTTGCTGTCTGGGAAGCAACCCAAATACTCAGCACCGTCCGATAGAGTCAACCCGACGCCATCTAACACTGGCCTCCTAAACTCCTCTATTTTATACTTCCTGGTAAAAAAGCACCAGTTCAGTCTTGTTAGGGTTTACACCCAGTCCCCTATCTTTCGCCCATGCCGAGAGCTCGCCCAGTCTCACCGGCATAATCTCGCAAATTATTTAACATTTAGACTTTTCTCACTGGCGTGTGTTTAACAACTTTATTGCATTTATTTAGTTCCAATATCGCTGCGCAACATTCTTCTCTAAAAACGTATGTCTGTACTTTAGTGTGTTTTTAATGGTAAAACCATTTGCGTACTATTGCCCCCATTTTAATTTAATTAAATTATGCAAGAAACAATGTGTTTTGGTGGGACTTTTTAACCAATTGGAGCTAACTCTAGGACAAAAAATCTATCATAATCTAAACTGTACGAGGGCGGATCAATAAGTCCGTGACTTTTTGAATGAAACACAGTTTTTTTATGCAAAAAAAAAGAAATATTTTTCAACATAATCTCCTTTTAGCTCAATACACTTAGTCCAACGTTTCTCCAATTTTTATATCACTTCCAAAAAATATTATTTTTCGATGTCCATAAAATAGGCATTTGTTTGATCAATAATTTCATCGTTGAAGCTAAATCTCTTTCCACCGAGCCATTCCTTTAGGTTTGGAAATAGGAAATAGTCACTGGGGGCTAAATCAGGAGAATATGGAGGATGAGGGGTACCAATTCGTAGCCCAATTCATTGAATTTTGCCATTGAAACTGCACACGTGTGCACCCCGTGCATATCTTGATGAAAAAGAACTTTTTTCTTGGCCATATGGGGTCGTTTTTTTTTTAATCCTCGTTAAATCCTTCCAATGGATTTTTTCGACATATTGACCTCAATTGGCCGTTCAGAACGTTCAGCGTCATTTGTACTTGTGTGACCACAACGAAAGTCAGTAAACCACTTTTTTTTACCATTGAAATCGATGGTGCAGAGTCCCCATAGTATTTATCAAGCTTTTCCTTGGTTTGAATGACGGTTTTTTTTCGCAAAAAAATATTTTTAATTAGCACTCGAAATTCACTTTTTCCATTTTTAAATGGAAATTATCAAACTTGCTTGAGGAAATGAATTTGAAAAGAAGTAACGAAATTGCGAATTGGAAGAGTTCCAAGAGCTGATTTGGAGTCTGGTGATCAACATTTATAAGACACAGACAATAACTTCACAATAAATTTAGTCAGGCCTTCTGGGTCCCAAAATTAAGAACACATATTTGGATGCAAGTACGTTTTTCATTTTTCATACCACTTTTAAAATAAATTTTTTTTTTCCAAACCTGTTGTACATATAAACATAATATTTGTTTAGTTTTATTGTAAACTTTCTAAGAAATTGGAAAATTAGCGGGGCTTTTCATCATATGTGAACTAAACATAGAACATAATATGTAAATTATCAAACTTGCTTGAAGAAATGACTTTGAAAAGAAGCAACGAAATTGCGAATTGGGAGTGTTCCAAGAGCAGATTTGGAATCTGGTGATCAACGTTTATAAGACACAGACAATAACTTACAACAAATAACATGAAATCCGCTAAAATTCCGGTTGTTTTTAAAATGTCAACAACTTTTGTGCGATAATTAGAAGCCATTGAATACTTGGAACAACATCGGTTAATAATATCCGAATATCCGAACCATTTGCAATAAAACTGGGGGTGCAATGACAAATAAAGGGTCCGCCATCTAACGTTATTTTTTTTAACTAGTGCTTATTTCGTGAATGGTAACACTTAACCCTCCGATGAGTGACAGTTCTGAACTGCACGGCCTGTGAAAAGGTCCCTACGGACCTTTTTTGTAAATCATGTTTTTTCATATACAAAATTTTTTTTGATTTTTTTTTTTTTGTTTTTATTGTTTTTATTGTTTATAACTAAATTCTACATACAAAATAATATTTTCAATTTTTTAATTTTTGTTTTTATCATCATCCCTAATGTCTTTGAGTTTAGGTCTTTGTGTTCAGAACAAGTAAATTATGTGTTGAAACAATAAAAAAATTATAATGATGCCCAAAAACATGCATTTATTAGTGAAATTCTGTACAAGGTCCATACGGACCTATTCACACGTCCGCGTACTATTCTCACTAAAACCTCAATTACTCCTAAAGTAATGATCCGATCGGCTTGATTTTTTTTTTTCAAAAGATGCGCAACAAAATACTCTTGGGGTACAGAGTAACTTTGGGGGGGGGGGGGTGGGGGGGGTGGTTTGTAGTGGCCGAAGTAGGAGTAATTTCAGTTTGAAAAGGCAAAAAGGTCCCTAGGGACCTTCTCACTCATCGGAGGGTTAACTTATGTCTGAATTTGACAGATAATTAGTTTTATCCTTCCGCTGAACGAATATGGTTGTGTATACGCTGGGAAATATTGCGACATTACTTTGAAAATCATGGTAATGTTGCAGAATGTGTGGCGAAAATTGCCATTTTTATTCGAAAATGAGCAAGGAGTGGCCGTTACAGTCATGGCGAACGTTATCGGGCCATGTTGAACGAATTTTTGTTCACAAAAATTGAAGAGGAGGATATTGGCAACATTTGGTTTCAACAGGACGGAACAGGAAGCCATTGGTGAAATACAGCTGCAAACAATCGATAATGTGCTTAAAATTGGACCGATCGTGTAGGCTACTGCATAGCCAGCCGAGGCAGCCATTTGAATGAAATTATTTTCCCCCATTTTCCATTATTAACCGGAAGGATTGTACTTTCAAATAAAAAAAGAAATTTGAGAAAATATTCAGTAGTTTTTTTTTTTATAGCATTTTCAAAAAAAAAAAAGTTATTTGGCGGACCTTTATTTTTTAAGGAACACCTAATATACATATACAAAAATTTGATTTTCACTGATCATAAATATTATTTTTGAAAATGTTCATGCTCACAAGTGTTAAGGCTGAATCACTCAGACGTATACGTATCTCGGTATAGAACATTTAATAAGTTAAATAAGAATAGAAAATGTTGTGTAGGGCTTGACGTTTCATTGGTATGCATTTAACATATAGAAAACCTAAACGGACAACCAAAATCTGTTTTGATTAGATTTTCTGGCTGATTCAGCCTTTAGGTTTTTCTTTTATTCGTTTTTAATTTTTCATTACGTTTTTTTTGTATACCTTAATTTTATTTTTAGGCCGCTGGTGTAACGTCTACAGAAAAAGTGTCAACTGAGAAAACTGTAAAAGGTAAAAAGCAACAGCAACCACCCCACAAATCCATTGAAAGTGAATGTGATCTTTGCCGTGCAAATCTGTACATTTCAATGATACGTACTGATGAGGGTAATGTGTATTGCCTTCAGCATGCTTTGAAAAATCTCAATAATGGCAACATACAGGCCAAACAATGTAAGCTTATATATGCCTATAATATCGATGATATTGAGAACCTCATTAAGAATATAAAAGATAAAATACAGCAGAAACGTACAGTGACTGGTAAAAAACAAAAATAGTTAAATAATTATAAATTCTCTTCAAAAAAGAGAAGAAAAAAGAAATATTAATAAAATGCATTTTACTTATTTTTGTTTTTTTTAGTAAATAGTAAAATGCAATTAAGTTAACTTTACAATAAAGTTTAAAACAAACAACAACAAATAAATACAAAATTCCATAATACACTTTCTAATGTAAATAATGTATTACATATAAATGAACACATACAAAAAATAAATATATATATATATAGTATATAATATATTTAAATTAAAATAATAAATATTCCGCAAAAAATTAAAAAACAAATCCGCAATTTTAAATAAATATGGCAAATTTTAATTCTTTCATTTTTATACCACACAAAATAAAACAAATACATGTTATTTATTTAGCTTACAACTAAATAACACGATATTTTCAGTTTTATTTCAATAATTCTGATGTGTATTTTAGAGCGATTTCATTTAATTTAAAACTTCAATTTCATAACTGTGCAATCTGTTTGGTTCGTGCAATTATATTTTATTTATTTCATAATAAATTTGTCTCTTAAATGAAATTGTAAAATTCTTGATCAAAATTTAAAATAAAATTGCAAAAAGATGAATTTAAAATGAAATCGAAAATTCTTAAATAAAAATTAAGATTTTTGGAATAAAAATGAAAATAATTTAAAATTATCATACTTATCATAACAAATATACAATATACGGTAGATAAGCTTCTCATTTTTTAAAATAACATAATGATTGTTAGAAAACAAAAAAAAAAAAAAAATATAAAAAACAATATATATTTAATGATTAAAAATAAATATAAAAAGAAGAAAACTAATTTATATTGATTTGTTAGATTTATATAACATTCTAGCATTAGATTTGTATTAATCCTTAAATAATTGTAAAACAAATAATAAAAATAATAATAGATTTATAAGTATAATAACATACAATATACTTTTGTAATGACCTCATTTTCTATTTGTTTTAATGTAATGATCTATAATTATTATTTTTTTTTTTTTGTTTAAATGTGGATTCCTTATTTTTTTTACATATTTTTTTTTTATTTTATTTAAAAAATGCAGTTTCTAAAACTACTAAGTATTTTTTGTTTTTGGTCTATCGCTAAAATTGTAATTGTTTAAATGAATATTTGCTAATTTTTTTTTATTATATTATTTTTAATGTTCTTAATTATATTTTTTGTTAATTTTATTTCCATATCTATATATATTATTGATGTATTATTATAGATTGTAGATATTAACAAATGTGCAACAATAAAAATCAAATATGAAAAATACAAAAATACCAATTGAATATAAAAACGTAATTCATTTTTATTCTCAATAAAAGCAATTAATTTCGGAATGATGCGTTATTTTTAAATGTCCTGTTTACAATTAAATATCGGAGAAAATAAATCGTGCAAAAATTTTTCGTTTTCGTATCGATTTCTGTGTGGTTGTTGTTAAAAAACGAAAAAAAAAAATTTGAAATTGTTTTCTGTGACATGCCTGTCTGTATAGGTAAATCAAATTAGTGTACGACCGAACACACTTTTTTTTTTGACGAAGTCGTACCCGAACTTCGGCCGAAGGCGAACTTTTCAATTTACTTTTTAATTTGAATAAAACGTGAATTTCGATTGAAACGAAATTTATTCAAAGTAAAACAAAAAATCTCAAAAAAGCTAACTAAGACCTGATAACTGATCTCAAATTAACCAAAGTTTAGCGCTTAACCATAGTTATGAATGTCAAATATCTGTGGTTAAAGTTAACTTCTGGCTATTTATAGAAAAGTTGCCCTTAGACATTTTTTTTTTTTAAATATGAAATAATGAGTTCAATTATTTTCATAACATGTTTTTAAGAAAATGGGAATTCTTGAACTTTTTATTTTTACAAATTCTTTTCGATTTTTACAAATTCTTTTTTTTTTTGTACTCGAAATTAAAGAATTTTATCTGAAAATGTACTCTCTGTTTTCAAATACTAGGAGTTCGGTCTGACACTAAAACAAATGCCGCTATTATAAAATCCAATAACATTTTTTTAACGAATTTTTTTAAAGTTACATTATTTTTTTGAATAAACATAACCCATTCAAAGATAAAGTAAACTTTTTCATAACTCGAACCTAGGTCTAAATTTTAGAAATGTTCTTTAAGGTTTTATTAAGCACAGCGTCTACATAAATAAAAATCAAATGAATGTTTTATTTTTGCATCTTTGATAATAGCGTATGGTTTTTAGAGAAAGAAAAATTGGAAAAGTTGTCCTAAAAATTGGAAAATTCGGGAAAAAATTAAAAGTGAATTTTTTAAAAACTTGAGACCATCATAACCCGCTATTCGAACGGTGGATATGTGTGTTTTGTTCGTTAGGACATAAATTTTTATTTTGTTTTTCAGAACAAGACACTTCTTATAAACAATTATTTCTTCGTCAGCTATAATTGGTTGTTTAAGGCATTGGTGCCGTTTCATTGCCATTTGTCTAATCAGGAACCATTGGTCTAATCAGGAGCGGAGAGAGAAAATGGGGAATATCCTCCCCCAAAATAATATTTTTCAATACAAAAATGAAAAAGATAAAAAAAAATTAATTGAATTTACTCTACAGTTCCCTCCCCAGAACCTTTTCCTGGATCAGCGCCTGGGTCTAATAAATGTCAATTTAAAAAAATTATTGGAATTGGAATTGCAATGAAATTTTTGCCATTGACCACAAGCAGGGATGGAAAAAGCTTGCTCGGGTACGTGCTCTATTTAAAAATCGAACGATCCCAATAAAAAGCACGCTCGTTTTTTTAAACGAGCAAAAAAATATTTGATCGCTCTTTTGTAAAAAGTCAACGAGCAAACAAAAAAATGGTCCCTCCATTTTTTAAAACGAGCGAGCTTTATTATTACGGCTTATAAACTAAAGCTTTCTATTTTTTTGTAAAGTTAAAGAAATAATATAAATCCAAACATAAATCCGATGAGTTTTTATTATTATTAGAGACGTGAGCAGAATTTTTCGTGATTCACGTGAATCACGCATGAGTGTGAATGTAACCAAATTTTACTTCGTGAACGTGAGTGAGTGTGAGTAGAACAAAATTATTCGTGAGTGTGTGTGAGTCAAATTTTTGCGTGTGTGAGTGTGCGTGAGTAGAATTTTATTAAAAAATTTTTTGCTTTATGAGTGTTTTCTTAAGTATGTGCGCCGATTAACTATTTCTTGGGTTTTAAAACACAAAACAAATGTCAAAATGGCATATTCAGACCAAATTTGAGTTCAACATTCACAATTGAACTTAATTTTTCCATTTTATTTTTAACGTCAGGTTTTATTACGTGAATTTGCGTGATTCACGAGTGATCGCGTGTGAGTGAAATATAAGTTTACTCACGTGAGTGTGAGTAGAAAAAATGCTTGTGAGTGATTGTGTCTGAATGGAATTTTTCTCTCGTGAGTGTGAGTCAAAATTCACTAACGTGCCCATCTTTAATTATTATCATATTACAGTTATGTTAAAAAATTGTACAATTTTTGGCATAGTAACACGATGTGGGCAATGTTGTATTATTATTAACGAAAAACATTAGTTTGGGTCATTTTGCAAAAAGAAACATCAACCAATTTTTTTTTTTTTTTTAACAATTTATTTAATTTCATATCATAATGGTTATATGTTAAAAAAAAAAACAATTTAGTTAGATCAATTAGAAAAAATCAACATTTTTGCATTTTTTTATTAAAATAAAATATACATATATATAAATAAAATTTTTCGCTATTGGCGGAAAACTTTCACTGCACCCATAATTGTTAAAAAAAATCTTGGTTTGAAATTGTATAATAATAATTGTATAAAAAATAAAACAAATTTCGCCAGCGAAAAAGTAAAAACGTATTTCTTCATAGTTTGTATAGCCTATTCACTTTTTTTTAATATATTTAAGGTCGTAGAAAATATTCAGGTAATCTCTCGAACCTTCAAATCCATTTTTAAATGTAAAAAAATCTTTATTGTTCTCCGATAAATCTGCCTGTTAAAGTTGCTAAGTTTTATAAGCTTTATCTGATTCTACTGTTTCTGCATATCGAAAAATTCGCCAAACTCAGACCCTGCTTCTAGATGACGTTTTGCTTCACACGAACGAAATAACAGTAACAAAATACATGCAATACAAAAACAAAATATATATAGTCACTCATTCGTGTAGCGGCGAACGTCTATAGAAACACATCTCAGTAACTTCAACAGACGATTTCTCGGAGAGCAATACAGTTTTTTTTTATGTAAAAAATGGATTTTGGAAAAGTACTTTCAGATTTGGTTTGATAAAATATTACCTATATATTTTGTACGACCTCAAATATAACAAAAAAAAATGGATTTTTGAAAAGTACGTTCAGATTTGACGTGATGGAGCAGTTCGAATTCAGAGCGTCAAAAACTTTCGTGAAAGTCTGGTTTGATTCTTGTTACTAAATTTTGTCGACCATTGGAACGTTTTTGTTTACTTTTTGTATATAAATTTTATAGCTGTAGTAAAAGTAGTAACTTGTAGTCAGAGCTTTGAAGAATTCATTTCCTCACATTTTTTTTTAAATGAATATAAATTTTAGAAATGAATTCCCCTGAACAACTTTAAGGCATTGAATGAAATCCCTCTTTTTCATTCGATTTCTCTTCACGAAATTCACTCCCATTTTTTAAATTGCTTCATGAAAAGTATGGAATTTATTAAATAGGGAAATCATTAAATTAATTCAACTTTTGGTCAGGAAACTCAATCCCAAGGAAATGAATTCCTTAAGAATTAATTCCATTTTCAATTAATTCAGTTAGGGAATTAACATTTTTGTTTAATTCCCTAAGGACTTAACTTGTTGGTTTAAGTCTTCAGGGACTGTTGTTGTTTCATTCCATGAACGAACTGCATACAGAGCCTAATTGTAAAAATAATAAATAACGAAGATCCAATTTGTTAAATAAATACAATAAAACTGGATCTGTATTTTAATATTTTATAGCTAAATTTTTCAAAAATAACGGCTATTATAGTTTTGTAAAGAAAAAACTCCAAACATTTTAAAATTGGTTATTGGACAAAATAAATATAATGGAACAAATGCATTAAAAATAATACATTTTTAAACCTACACCCGATTTTTGATACAAAAATTATTTTTGTATTTAAAGATTCAGGGCATTTCATTGTAGGTACACTTTTGTTTCTGACCGTTCTTAATTTGTTCAGTATAATATTTATATTATTTTTTCAGTATAGTATATTTTTAGTATATTATTATATATTATAAAAGCTAAGTCCTTAGGGAACTACTACTAGTGTTTATTTTGTAAAATTCTATACTAATTTTTAAGCAAAACTTATAAGTTTTCCAAAACTAATAGTTTTTGCTTGTGGTACATATGAGGTATTAGTAATAGTTCACATGGTTCTTTCGGGGAACATGTAGTAATTTGTGAACTCTAATGTTACTGTAATTTTAGATTGAATTTGTATATTGTGTGCTTCACAGTTTTTGATGTTGATGTTATAAGGCTAAGTTAGCTTTCTGTGCATTTTTGTCAGTTTGCAATGGTTTTTTATAAACATAAATTTCTTTAATGAATTTCTAAGGGTTACAGTTTGATAGTTTAACCATGTCATAGCATTTTTTTTTTTATTGATCTCATTATAGCATCTAATATGATGTATTTAAAATACTTTTTATGAATTTATATTATTTGTTACTTTCCCATATAATGTCAAAATTTGTGCTTCATTGAAATTAAGACTGATATTTAAAAAAAAAGCAGTTATTATTTTTTTTAACGACAAATTAATACGAACAATTACAATATATTTTGCTTAACAAATTATACACTATGAAATTTAAATTGTATTAAGCTTTATTCTTTTTTTTGCCATTATTTTGAGTTAATCTCTTCGTTTTTTATATAATTTTTAATGAATCTCAACAATAATTTAGGTCCAATATGTAGTGATAACAGTTATTTGCGTGAATGTCTTGGAAATTATCGTAATGATCTTAAAGTAGGTCATTTTAATTGTCAGAGTTTTAAAGTGAATGATTCTTCTTCGAAATTGAATGAGATTAGGAATATTCTTGATGGAGAATTATTAAACGTCATAGGTATAAGTGAGACTTGGCTTAAAGAGAGGATTCTCTCAAACGCTATAAATGTACCTGGTTATGTTCTGGTAAGAAATGATCGCCCTGGTAAAAAAAGTGGTGGTGGAGTTGCATTTTTGCTCTCTAAAAAAGTTAAATATAAGGAAGTTTTGCGTTCAGTTGACTCTACATCGTGTGAATTTTTATTTTTGGAGGTTGAACTAGGTATTTCTAAAATTCTTTTTGGCGTGGTTTACCTTCCTAGTGGTGATATTGATGCTTTTGATAGTCCTATAAGTGACGTGGTCGTCAATATGAGAATGTTGTTATAATGGGTGACTACAATCATAATTTGTTTTGGCCCGTTGAAATCTTCATCGATGTTAAGTCTATGTAGTAGACTGAATCTTGTTTATTATCATAATTCTTTGCCGACCCATTATGATGTGAAGAATAATAGAACCTCTTTAATTGATTACTTTATCCTTAGTCCAAGTATTGGTGTTCTTTCTTCTGGTCAAATGCAATGTCCAGGTATCTCTAGACATGCTTTTATTTTTGCCGTCTTAGAGCTGCCTCTTTTGGAAAATGAACAGTTTGTTAAATTTCGTAATTATGATGCCATTGATATGGCAAGGCTGGATCAAGTAGCAGCTGCATGTGACTTTAATAGGATATTTTGTACGTGATGTTAATGATCAGCTCGCTAATTTTATGTATAATGTTCATAAATTGCATGAATTGGTGCCGATTACTAGACGCAAGGTAAGGGATTTCAATGATAATTCGTGGTTCAATGCAAGGGATATTACTTACAGTATATCTCTTAGGGACTTGGCGTATAGGGCGTATATTCAGGAGAGTACGTCGGAGAATTGGAGGGTATATTGCCGAGTTAGAAACAGAACTAAAACAATAATTAGAAATGCGAAAAGAAAGGCTCATGAGCGCCTTTTTGAAGGGCTTAGTACCAAGCAGATGTGGAATGTTTTGCGAACGAATGGTAGTATTGATTCGAGTGAAAAGGTTGTAGATGTGGACCCTAATATTGTTAATGAATTTTTTATTTCCAGTCAGTCGTGTGAACCACCAACGTTTTCATCATTTTTTGATGAACTTAATTTTATAGAGGAAAATTCGTTTTGCTTTCAACCTGTAGTGGAGGATGATGTGTTTTATGCTCTTTGTAGAATACGTTCAAATGCAGCGGGTTATGATTGTATACCCCCAAAATTTATTAAGACTATATATCCTTATATATGTGGTCCTTTCACTCATATTGTGAACACAATCTTTATGACTTCCAAGTTTCCTAATGATTGGAAGATATCACGTGTTGTGCCGATTAAGAAGGATGGCAATTCTAATTTGTTAGAAAATTTACGTCCTATCTCTGTTATTCCCATCCTTTCAAAGATTGTTGAACACATTATTAAGGATCAAATGATGTATTATATTGATGCCAATAAACTGCTTCATCCAAGCCAATCTGGTTTTAGGCGGAATTATAGTACTACAACTCTTCTTGTTGGGCTGACTGATTCCATAAGACGTAAGCTCAATGAGAAAAAGTGTGGTGTGTTGTTGTCCTTGGATTTATCTAAGGCTTTTGATAGTGTTGTGCATTCTAGATTGATAACTAAATTATGTAGTTATTTTAATTTTTCTAAGTCCGCTTGCAAACTTCTAAGCTCATATCTTGAAAATAGGTCGCAGTTCGTCTCGATTAGAGATAGGAACTCTTGTACTTTGGAGGTTACCAGTGGTGTTCCGCAGGGATCGGTAATTGGTCCTATTTTATTTATGATTTATTTGAATGATTTTATTGATGTAATAGATAATAACTGTTTTGAAACTTTTGTATATGCAGATGATGTACAGATTTTATTTTCTGGAGAAAAACAATTCTTTGATGTTTTGGAGGCAAACATAGAATTTTACCTTGTTCAGATTGCACGGTGGATGGACACAAATGGGTTAGACATAAATCCTAGCAAAACGAAGGCTATGTGCTTCGGTTTTGATTCCCGTGATTTAAGTGTATCATTGAGAGGTGTTAGTATCAACTTTGTTTCGGAAATGAAGTGTTTGGGTGTTCTAGTAGACGATAAGTTACGTTTTTCGAAACACGTTGATTACGTGTGTGCTCGAGTGAATGCTACGTTGAGACGATTATAGTCTCTTGATCTTTGTTTGCCTCTACATGTAAGGAAACGTGTAGCTAGTGCTCTTCTTATGCCCCAGTTAATTTATGCTTTGAAGGTATTTACGGGTACTAGCAGTAATATTCTTAGACGTCTTCATCTTACAGTTAACCGTATAGTGAGATATGTTTACAGATTGAGGATAAGAGAACATGTCTCTCCGTTTGTGTTGGATTTTCTTGGTTTTTCTTTTGAGAATTTTATAAAACTGAGAATCTTGTTATTGTTTTACAAGCTAATTAGAGCGAACTGTCCTGGTTACATTGTTGACAACTTAGATTTACTAGATCGAGTAGAAACCCTCAGATAGTTTTTCAACGTATAAACTCTTCTATTTTCGAGAGATCCTTTAATGTGAGGATAACTAGAGTCTGGAATTCATTACCTAGATTTCTTAAAAGCTTTGTTGTTGCAAGTGCTACGTTTAAACGCAAACTAAGGCAGTTTTTTAATCAATCACTATAATTCTGATAATTTACGATCATTTTTCATATTTATTTTTTTAATCTTATTGCTACATTTTGGACCGTTAAACTTTAGTTATAATTTTATTTATTTTAGGCATTTCTTTAAATTATAAATTTATTTTTTTATTTTTTGTAAAAATTTATTGTAGAATACGAACCATATTTGGCCCTATGGGCTTGGTTTTTGAATTAATAAATGAAATGAAATGAATTAAACAAAAAAAAGTTAAGCCTTTATTGAATTAAACAAAAAAAAGTTAATTCCCCAAGGGAATTAAATACAGAATGAATTCCCTGACCAAAAGTTGAATTAACTGAATTTGAATGCATTCTTGTTGAATGAATTCCTTACTTTTAAAGCTTAATGTTTTAGTCATGGAATTCATTCTCTAAATTTTAATTCTTTGAATTCATTCACAGGAAATCATTCTTAGTATTTTCTTATTAAAGAATTAATTTCTTGAATTGAATTATATTTTAATGAATTCATACCCAAATTTAATGAATTCTCCAAAGCTCTGATTGTAGTAAGTAAATACGCTACGGATGTGCCTGTGGAGCCCATCCAAAAACTTTAGCTCGTTAACAGTATGCTAGATTTTATTGCAATCGAACTACCCAGTAAAAAATGACAAATTGTTTCATTTTTTTAAATCCCCCCTTTCCGCGTTACTTGTCCACGGTATACATATGCCCCAAAAATAGTCGCGTTATCTTAATTTTTACGTTTATTTATTATACAATTATAACTATAAAGATGGATTCACAATGATAAAGTATGTACTCAACTCTGCTACGGATTTCCCCTCTTCTTCATACTTAAATTTCCCATACAAATTGCATGGAATTTTTTATTCGCGTACTTCACTCTGCAGAGTGGATTACTTTATAATGGTGAATCCAGCTTAAATTATGTAAACCAGATGTAAACTTACAACGCTTAACTACAATTTTTTTGCATTTTACGATAACAAATA
Source organism: Delia radicum (assembly GCA_021234595.1). Classification (NCBI taxonomy): domain Eukaryota; kingdom Metazoa; phylum Arthropoda; class Insecta; order Diptera; family Anthomyiidae; genus Delia; species Delia radicum. The sequence goes on along the minus strand of CM037853.1, from coordinate 161,499,828 downwards.
TTTGCGTCCATACAATTGAGCCTTCTTCTCAAACATTGGAGATTTAATGGGCGTATTCACTTTATAAAATGAATTCATGGAATACTTTATGTAAGTTTCATAAACTTCATTAAAAAAATTTCTAATGCCTTCGTCGTTTTATGGTCATGGACAATGATAAAACGTATTTGACTGGCTGTAACAAAGGCCGAGACAAACCATTGATTGAAACGGTCAACAGATTTTAAATGCATATTGGGAGATTTCCATTTGTGTTCATCTACTAAATCCAAAGCAGCATGTGCTATAAATTGTGATAAATGTCGATGATCTTCTTTCTGGAAAGGGTAAAAAATAATCATATTATATATGTAGAATTAGATGATTGAGATGTAGAAACTTACTCGCATTTCCTTGCTCACCGTTGTGAACTCCATTTCAAAAATGGGATTATCATTATGCCCGACAATAACAAAGTAGAAGGTGGGCATTTGGATTGTTTGATTTCAGTAAATTTTAAGAAGTTGTTTATCCCAATTTAAAATAAAGAAAATAATTTAGTAATTGTTTACTTCTTAACAACGCTGTAGCTAACTTAGCGTTTTTTAATATCAAATTAGGCGATTTTATAGTATTAGCACTGTTCCACATACGTTATCCACGGACTAATTACCAAGGACTGTCGTTTGCGACGTTTCTCAGAACAATAACATTTAAAAATAAAAAAAACATCGGCATACACGATACAAAAAATTAGTACACGAATTGATTAATTAGTCACACTTTAAGCCCTTAAAAACTACAATGAAAATAGTAATATTGATACATTAAAGTTTTAGCAAATAACAAAATAAAATATTAACAAATTTTAAAGTATGTTATAATTTTCCAAATTTAGTGTAAATTTAAGTCATTTATGCTGAACAAAATGGTTTTATTCTCTTTTGTATGTTCGTAAATATTATTGTACTGAAAGTTGTCAAAAAAGTTGACATGGCAATCGGATAACGTTTATAATTAAGTCATGACGTTACCGAGGGAATCAAATTTTACATATCGACATCAAAAAGTCGATATCAAGTAAACAAAATCAACATTATTTGTTTTTGTTTTTCCCATTAATTGCAGGCATCAATTCTATTCTTTTTTGCAATACTATAAAGCGTGTCTCAGCATGCCGTTAGACTGTTGAGTCTAGCCATATGCAAACCGTTCGGATTCCTTTGGAGACATCGTTTACTCCTCCATTGCAAAGGCAATGGTTGTTTTGTGCACGAGTTGGTCTGATGGAATTTGTTCTTTTATGGCGAATTGGGGCCTCATCTCGCTGAGCCTCCATTGCGAAGGCAATGGTTGTGTATGTGTTGCTGATGTTCCTGTTCGTCTGATTTTAATCATCTTATATATATCATGCGTTTCGGGTTAAACGCTTACTATAACTTGGCAATTTGTGTATTGATTATACCGCCATTAACATTTAATAACTCAAAAAAAAAAAATTGCAGGCATACAGCTAAACTAAAAAGTGTAAACTCTGTAACGTGTCCCCAACGGCACTGTTGTGGTGTTGCCAGCTAGCCTGCGTTGGCATACATCCCAGGTCGGATTCCAACCCACCACTTCAGCCCAGGGACAAGCACACTAAAAAAAAACTAATAAAAATCAACACAAAAAAAAACTATCACACACAATGAACTTAAGAGGGAGGACAAGATCGAAAATCCCCCACATACGCCCCTCCCAACCATGGTCACCAGATAGCTCCAAATTAAATTTTTTTTGGTGACCCCAAATCCCACACACACACTTACCTCACTTACCTCACAACCGTTAACTAAGCCCTACTAAATTATTACCAACTCATATTTCTTTCAAATTTTCAAATATAAAACATATCTTTTTATTATACGATTAAACTTATTTATGTATATGAAAAATAATTTCCACCAAAAAAAGCTAGCTAATAACAAAAAATATATATATAAAAAATTAATATAAAAAAAATGAAATTTAAATCAAACAAAATAAATACTCGATTTTAATCTCCCACAACAAAAAAATATAAGTAATGGTGCCGAAATTAATAAAAAAAACAAAATTAATTAAAAATGGCTTTCAAATAAATACCGCCATGCAAATAAAAATTCTAAGCCTACAAAGTTCTCTTAAAATTTCGACTCCATTTTAAGTCAGTGTATCCTTATATATATTTCAACAAAAAAAAAAAACCCTACCTAAACGAGCTCTCTTAGGCGGTAAAAACAAATGGCTCATTCGCCACTAACGAGAAAAAAAACTCAAAAAAAAAACTTTGTAGCCCTAACATTTTCCTTTTAAATCAAAAAACCATAAAATTTTAAAAATTTAGGCACTTACAACAAAAAGAATAATTACAAAAAAATTTGCATATAAAATATAAAAAAAAATCTAACATCTATATATAAATAAAAAACCCACCCTTAAATTATTATTACGGATGACTAATATATTTTTTTTTCTCTCTTTCTTTTTTTCTATATATATAACATCAAACAACAACTACAAATGGCCGGCTGCGTACCGCCTTTTTATCACGCTTTGACGCAAGCGCAATGGCGAAAAAAATGGCGGAAAAAATTTAAAAATATCGGGTTACCTTGAGTTTGGGTCTTATAGTGGACAAACCCTTCTTTGATGCGGCACTGATCCGTATGTTACCAGCAACCCGTCCACACCGGAACGTAGGAACTGCTGTTAAAGTTTTTTTTTTTGCCGGGTTACTTTAATAAATAAAAAAAACGATCGCTGGCCTCTGTCCTTATGGATCCTATTGGCAACGCACTCAGAGGCCAGATCTCCAATACTCTCAGGGATTCCTTATTTACAATTAACTACATAAAAAAAATAAAAATCTCATTCGAACTCTTAATTCTTACATTTTTTCAACCACTCACTTTTCTTCCAACCCCACTGATTTTTATCTTCCGCAGGGAATTTATAGCAAACGTCCTCGCCCAAGACCAAATACACTATCTCAATACGTGTCCTTTTTTTGTTTTTTTTTTTCAACTTCTAAGTTTTACTTAAAAATTTTTTAAATTTCAATTTTTAAACTTTTCCTTTTTTTTTAATTTTTTAGCTTGGAATTTTTTTACTCTATTAATTTTTTAGAATCTTTACTTTTAAAATTTTAAAATTTCTTTTATTTATTAATTTTTAAATTTTCACCATTTAATTTTGACCTTTTTAAATTTTTTTACTTGCAAACTTTTGCACCTTTCTTTACAAAATGTATTCTCACAATGGCTGCCCTTTCCTAATTCCCATCCACGAAACCTCTGTTCTTTCCATAATCTGCTCTCCTTAAACCGTAATTTCCCATGGACTTTGTACCCTAAAACAAATATCATAATAATTTGACATTTAAATTAGGCGGACAAAACATAACATATCCATTGGAAACGCACTAACAAATTACAGGCAAATTTCATGAATGGGAACAGGCTATTAGATACAACCCTGCGCTACATTCCTCGGACGGTGCCATATCGATTTTCTCATCATCCTCCTTTAATCTATTACAACCTCCTTATTTATCCAACTGATACTAAATATTTTTACGCATGCCTTGACAAAAAAACACATTTATTTTTTTACTACGAGTACTACGCACTACAAACACCACGAGGCTAACCAAACTTAATTCCACTTCCTCTAGTTTCCACAGCATCTTGATATTGCCTAATTTAAACTTAAATTTGACGTAATTTTTTTTACGTTTAATTTCATCGCAATTCATAATGTTCTGCTTGCATTGGTATTACCTATATCATTATCACTAACATCACGGCTAACACTTTGCATATGTCGTGGTGTATTCTTGAGTTCCTGGTACACCACGCGTTAAAACACCTTAAAAAAAACGGCACCATCTCTAAGCATACGAAATTTCTTTTCACCCCCCATTCATTGGGAGTATCACCTTGCCATAAAGACAACAATTCCCAGCGATAATAAATATAAACGGTACTCTCGTTATCGAAAAGAAATGACCCTAAAGGATTTTTATTTTTACGCCTAATGATCAATGCCTCCAACATGGGGCCCTCACGTATAACACATTCAATCATACGATGAATCATATGCCATACAGACTTTCCGTTGGTATTATACTTTGACCATACATTTCTTTAAAATTCATATTCCTTTCCTTTATCTGACAATTTAATTCTAATTCTTTTTTTTAGGTAGACGGTATTTCGCTTGTTGATGGTTGTGCATTAAATGGTAGTCCAGCTGGTGGTGGTATAAATATGGGTCGATTCAATATCGGTATTGCCTTACCAAAAATGCATTACTTAGCCCATGCTAAAACGTCCGTTGAGGGTTTTTACAGCCCTCCCAGCATCCTTATGACATATAGGCTACAAAACAACACCTACGTACTCTCAGTTTTTCCTCTTCTGAACTTGGCCACATGATTCTCATTCAGAGTTTGAATTTAAATACCATCACACACGTTTTTTCCTATCGTTCTGTTTTTTGTCTTTTGCTGAAACTCAACACAATCAGAACATT
>CM037853.1:161269993-161495192 GCA_021234595.1 Delia radicum | reverse complement strand
GTGACGATATCTACTTATTATGTCGAATAAACGAAAAACAAGATGTAATTTTACAAAAAATTGTTAAAAACATATAATTTATTGTACGTTTTTTAAGAAAATTATTTATAAACTAAGAACACTTTAAATTGTTAAAATAAGTAATATAAATGAGGATTAAGAAATTCGACGCAACAGAATTGAGAAAAGAAATCAACTTATTGAGACTTTAATTCTTCTCTCTTACGTTGTAGTTGGCATTTTGATAAATTAAATCACTGTGATCTGTGGACCAAGCAAAATACATATAGACAGTTAACATAACGGCCAACAAAAGACGATCCAAAGTCATAAAATTTGTAGCCCAGAAAATTACGGTAAGACCCAAAAAGGAAGGATGTCTGATATGATTAAATAAATGTCGTAACTCGAATGATTTATATGCCAACGGTTGAGCATATAATTTCATATCATAATAAGCCTAAAAAATGCAGGAATACCAATTAATTAGATTAAAAAGTTTTTATTGAACAAAAGCTTTACCTGTTTGATACCTAAAATTTCAGGTAAATCCATAATCATACTTCCACCACATATAATCATCCAAGCTAAGGCATGCAATAATACAAATGACCACCATAGCCATTTATTAGATTCAACATCAACTTGCCATAGTATTATCGATGAAGCTGTTAACCAGTTTTTCATCAAATACTACAAAACATTTTAAGATAATATTAAACATCATTAAATTTTTTTCATTTTTTTTTTCTTCTGTAACACAATTGGACCAAAAGCAGAACTTATAAGTACATGTAATTTCTAGATAAATATATCCAGTTGGTAATCATTTTGATTTGCTTTTCATCCCACTGTATTTCAGTTTGTTTCTTGCTTTTCTTATACGCACATGTAAACATAACGATGATGTCAGACTATAAATAGCTCGTTCGGCAGAGGCCAAACCTATATTTTGCATAATTTTCTTCACCAAGGACGACTTCATAAAACTATGTTGGAATATAAACAATATCAAATATATTGTATTGAAAACCATTGGTCCATAGGCGGTTTCCATTCTTGATTTATTGTCCAATAAATTGAAAACCCATGTATAGATCCTTGATGTTTTCCGTGGAGCCGATAGAAAGTGTATTAAATGTGTTACAACATATAATGTGTACACAAAAGATGCCATTGCTAGTAACAGCACAATATATTGTTTAATAGAAACCATTTTTATTTAAAAAAAAACAAAAAAAAAGATTAAAGAATGATTTCTTAGTTTAGTAAACAAACTATTTTTACTAAAATGCTAGTATATACATATTAACAATGTAAAAGAATAGGTATTGCCAGATTCAACAAGCAAACGTGGCTGCCAACATTTCAAAATATATTAGTGCAATGGGAATAATAAATTTCCTTCATTTATTGTAAACGCTCTCTAAAGATGCATTTTCATTAAGGCCCAGTTTTTCACTTCGTATTTAAATGCTATTTGGACTTTAATGGCGTTTTCTTTTCTGGCAAAAAATGTAACATTTTGTTTGCCCTTTCTAAAAAATTGCACTTTTTGTGTTCTTTTCTGAAAAATTGACAGCACTTTAAAAAGAATCATGTTCTTTTAAAAATATGTCGCCCTATTAACATGCAAAATTTTGCCATTTTTCACCCTTTATAAAATGAGGGGGTGAAAATGTTGCACTATAAAACAGCTGATTTTATAGTTTTGTTTTGAAAAAAAAATATTTAAAGGCGAAAATTAACAAATTTTGTTTTATAAATTATAATAATTTTAAAAAAATATACATTTAAATTTCTAAAAATGGAAAAAGCTGCTGTAGTGATATGCGTAAACAATGTTGTTGGGGTACTAATGGATTCTTCCTCATCATCAGATGAAGAGGAAATGTGTGGTCTGCAGGAGCGAAATATTGTGCTTGCATCAATTCCTGAATCCATTTTAAATAAAAAAAAAATAATTAATTAAAAACAATTTGAATGCCAATTTGCAATTTTCCGCTTTTTTATTTTTCAAATTGTTTTCTTTTATACACAAATCAGCTGTTCTAAAGCAGGGCAGCATTTTTTGTATAAATTCATGTTTTATTGTGACTATGAATATGGCAACATATTAAGAGGGTTATGACAACATTATTTAAATGTCACTTATAAAAATGCAAAATTTTTTGTCAGAAAAGAAAACGCCATAAGTTATATTTAAATACAAATGTCAGTTTTTAACTTCAAATTTAAAACACATTTAAGTGACCAACCTTGGGACGTGCGTGCCATTAGCCTAGCGAATTTATCCTCGGTTCACAAAAAACCAGGTGGCAACGCTGGCCAAAGCAAATTTTATGACAGCTGTCATTTTATACGTGTTATCATTCCCAAGTGAATGGAATTAATAATAAGAAGAACGTGCGTGCCATTAGCCTAGCGAATTTATCCTCGGTTCACAAAAAACCAGGTGGCAACGCTGGCCAAAGCAAATTTTATGACAGCTGTCATTTTATACGTGTTATCATTCCCAAGTGAATGGAATTAATAATAAGAAGAATGTAATTTACTTAAAATATATTTATTTAGAAACACATATTCAGGAGCAGATTGTGGCTCCGGGGGACCGCGTACCAAAAATGTCTTTATGTCCAATGAATGTTTAGGACACAGTGAATCCAAAAAACTTTATTGCAAGTTCTGAACAAGGACTACTTTTTGCATAAAACTGCTATTTCAAAAATTTTTTTTTTATTTTGAAACCCAAATATTTGGAGCAGATTGTGGCTCCGGGGGGCCGCGTACCAAAAATGTCTTTATGTTCAATGAATGTTTAGGACACAATGAATCAAAAAAACTTTATTGCAAGTTCTGAACAAGGACTACTTTTTGCATAAAACTGCTATTTAAAAAAATTTTTTTTTATTTTTAAACCCTAGTATTTAGAGCAGATTGTGGCTCCGGGGGGCCGCGTACCAAAAATGTCTTTATGTCCAATGAATGTTTAGGACACAGTAAATCCAAAAAACTTTATTGCAAGTTCTGAACAAGGACTACTTTTTGCATAAAACTGCTATTTAAAAATTTTTTTTTTATTTTGAAACCCTAATATTTGGAGCAGATTGTGGCTCCGGGGGGCCGCGTACCAAAAATGTCTTTATGTCCAATTAATGTTTAGGACACAGTGAATCCAAAAAACTTTATTGCAAGTTCTGAACAAGGACTACTTTTTGCATAAAACTGCTATTTCAAAAATTTTTTTTTATTTTGAAACCCAAATATTTGGAGCAGATTGTGGCTCCGGGGGGCCGCGTACCAAAAATGTCTTTATGTTCAATGAATGTTTAGGACACAATGAATCAAAAAAACTTTATTGCAAGTTCTGAACAAGGACTACTTTTTGCATAAAACTGCTATTTAAAAAAATTTTTTTTTATTTTTAAACCCTAGTATTTAGAGCAGATTGTGGCTCCGGGGGGCCGCGTACCAAAAATGTCTTTATGTCCAATGAATGTTTAGGACACAGTAAATCCAAAAAACTTTATTGCAAGTTCTGAACAAGGACTACTTTTTGCATAAAACTGCTATTTAAAAATTTTTTTTTTATTTTGAAACCCTAATATTTGGAGCAGATTGTGGCTCCGGGGGGCCGCGTACCAAAAATGTCTTTATGTCCAATTAATGTTTAGGACACAGTGAATCCAAAAAACTTTATTGCAAGTTCTGAACAAGGACTACTTTTTGCATAAAACTGCTATTTCAAAAATTTTTTTTTTATTTTGAAACCCAAATATTTGGAGCAGATTGTGGCTCCGGGGGGCCGCGTACCAAAAATGTCTTTATGTCCAATTAATGTTTAGGACACAGTGAATCCAAAAAACTTTATTGCAAGTTCCGAACAAGGACTACTTTTTGCATAAAACGGCTATTTAAAAAAAAATTTTTTTATTTTGAAACCCTAGTATTTAGAGCAGATTGTGGCTCCGGGGGGCCGCGTACCAAAAATGTCTTTATGTCCAATGAATGTTTAGGACACAGTGAATCCAAAAAACTTTATTGCAAGTTCTGAACAAGGACTACTTTTTGCATAAAACTGCTATTTAAAAAAATTTTTTTTTATTTTGAAACCCTAATATTTGGAGCAGATTTTGGCTCCGGGGGGCCGCGTACCAAAAATGTCTTTATGTCCAATTAATGTTTAGGACACAGTGAATCCAAAAAACTTTATTGCAAGTTCTGAACAAGGACTAGTTTTTGCATAAAACTGCTATTTCAAAAATTTTTTTTTTATTTTGAAACCCAAATATTTGGAGCAGATTGTATCTCCGGGGGGCCGCGTACCAAAAATGTCTTTATGTCCAATTAATGTTTAGGACACAGTGAATCCAAAAAACTTTATTGCAAGTTCCGAACAAGGACTACTTTTTGCATAAAACGGCTATTTAAAAAAAATTTTTTTTATTTTGAAACCCTAATATTTGGAGCAGATTCTGGCTCCGGGGGGGCCGCGTACCAAAAATGTCTTTATGTCCAATGAATGTTTAGCACACAATGAATACAAAAAACTTTATTGCAAGTTCTGAACAAGGACTACTTTTTGAATAAAACTGATATGCAACTGATACCATACATGAATGTTCCTTTGAATATTCCAAAAAAATAGCGCAAAAGCCGCCGTTCGATGTAATTTAGCAAAACCTAATAATTGAGAATGGGTACTGGGTACAACCCTGCGCTCCATTCATACAACGGTGCTACCATCTCTATTTTCCACAAGCCTTCTTTAATCTATTACAAAACTACTCTTTTATGCAACTGATCCCATACAGTTCTACGCATACATAGACAAAAAAAAATTTTACTAAAAGCTAGTACAAAAGACAACCAAAAAAGACTACAAAATAAATTAAACTAAAATATATATATAAATAAAAAAAATAAATAAAATTACAAACACGACACAATTAATTGGAATTGGAGAACTCCATACGTTATCAGAGTGATGATGGGCCACTTGGTAACGCCCTCAGCCGGCAGACACTTGGATGGCCTCCTTACGCATCACTACCAATCCAGGGAATCGTGGCAATCAATCGTCATTCCGGCCTTGCCTTACCGGCTACCTCCCGACTGACTATATCCGCGACGCGGACAACTCGGCAGGATCCACATAGCCATTGGTGCGGTCGTCCCCCCAGAGCAACCATGTGTCGTTTCACTGGCACTTTCACGCTATGAAGACATCAGACATACCCTTTGGTTCGTCAGCTCCAGGTAATATTCCGTTCCAATTCGCTGATTGTCCTAATGTTCTTTCCTTTCCCAACTTACAGGTACCTGGGGCCGAATTACGGCATTCGTGATCTAGTGAAAAAGTTCGAAAACTGTTTTTTTTCAATGAGGAATTACAAAAATACTAATGATGAAAACACAAAGTTTTACATTTATTTCTAATCAAGGGTCAAACTACAACATTCCTGATCAAAAAATTTCGCTAAAATGCTTAATTTTCGGAAATATAAATTTAATTTCTATCGAAAAATTAGGATCACGAATGCCGTAATTCGGCCCCTGATCATCACACCAATCGTATCTCCCTCTGAAACCCGAATTACCAGCTTCCGATGAGGTAAGTTTTTTTTTCGAAAACTGTATTTTAGCTATATTGCCTGGCAAATGTTTAATTTTGAGTAAAAGTAGCAGTTAATTTAAATCAATAAGTGTTTTATGGTTTTTTAAAGCTTCCTTTTAAAGTTTAAGAAATCATTTAAAACAATTTAAGGTATACTTTTTAAATGAATTATTTTATTAAAAAAAAAATTGTATAACTTAAAACTAAATTAACAAAAAATATTTGTGTAAGACTAAAAAAAAGTGAACATTTATACAAAATTTTTAAATAAAAAAAAAATATATTCATTTTTAATTACAACGTTGTTAAGTTCCATGTCTTTAATTCTGGTTTATTTCCTACTGAAACATTCTTAGAAATTAATTAAACTAAAAACTTTTTAAACAAACAAAATGCGCTTAAAAACAAACAACTACAAATCTAAACAACCAATAATATAAATAATAAATAACATTTTAAAATGAAAAAAAAAAAGCATTTTTTGTTTTTAAACGGAATATATCACATAATAAATGGGATCATTTATAATTACTTCTATATTTGTATGGCATTGTTTTTTATTAAAGGAACAAACAATAAAGAGAAGTGCCTGATTAGGAGCTTTTGCAAATTTTAATTTTCTTTTTACTCAAATCAATAGTATTTTTTTACAAAACGTCTTCACATATACATCATTTTCACATATAAATACAAAGAGAGCGAATCATAAGAATTAAGTGTTTTCGTGCTATAAATTCGGAATTTTGTTATTTTTGTACAAACTCGAATTCTAATTTGGATTTTCTTGTTTCAGTTTTCTATTTGTAGCAATTACAAGAATAGCATTATGCGGAATGTTTCCCTAAAACTTTAAGAAATTATTAATTTTCGCCACGGGTTTATAAAGAAAATCAATTTTGTTTGTTATAAATTTTTGTTGTAATAGAAATGTAGAAAAGAAAATTAATACTAAATCGAATTAAATTTTTACAGTTATACCAATGTGTTCTGCTGCAAAAATGAAAATGGTGCAAATATAAAGAAATTTTGCATATGCTAAAGTAATTTAAATCCTTTATAATAAAAACATTTGCAGTTGCTAATTATACTTACAAATTTAACATTTATAAATATTATAATAAAGTCTTATTCGGTATGAACGTACACAGAAAAAAGTTATATTTAAATCAATTATTTCGTATTGAAAGTAATATCTTGTTTTTTGCGAACATTTTGAAATTAAGTATGAATCTTATTAAAGTAAATGATGATTCTATTTAAAATAACCTTTACGTATTTAAATTAATATTTCAACATTATAAACCTTATTTCCGTTTTTTAAAAAATTTGATTTTAAAGCTGTTTCTATTTAATACTGTATTTCCACTTACATGTTTTGGTGAGAAAAAATTTATGGGAAAAACATGTGCAAATCATGTTTTCTTTCAAAACACATCCAAAACACCTCCAGTGACGAAATATTATTATCTAAGTGCTTATTAATTATACAACTACATAAGTAAAACTCTAATTTAATTCTAATTTTTTTTAATTTCGAACAGAATTTTCATATTAAAAATAAAGTATTAAAAATTACTTTTTATGGGTAAAAATATTAAAAATCTCGAGGCAATGGTCTACACTATTTCCACTTGGTATTCAAAAAAATGGCCCATCAATTTCAAAAAATAGCAATTGTAATTCCAAATTGCATTTGATTTTCAAAAATACCAAATGTAAATTGTAATTGAAAAATTGCTTTTGTTTAATTTGGTTTTTCTTGAGTTCCAGTTTGTTAAATTCAATTGATATGTTTTGAATTACATTTGGTATTTTTCGAACTTTTAGAATTTCAATTGCGTTTTTTATTACGGTTCTTTTGTTTGTTTGAATTTCAATTAGTATTATTGAATTACTATTGTTATGTGAACTTCAAATGATATTTTTTTAATCACATTTTAACTCGTATTTATTGAATTTAAAATTAATATTTTTAGATTTACTATTGTTATTTTTTTTAATAACAAATGTGGTGTTTGAATTTAAATTGTTATTTTTAGCAAAAAGGATCGTTTGATTTTAATGTTTAAAGTTGAAATCCCAGTATTTTTTTTTTAATCAAATGTAATTTTGAAATTACAAATATTATTTTTTTAATAACAAGTGGAAATAGTGTAGCAGATGCGTAAAATCCAAAAAAGTTGGATTGTCACGAACAGATATTAAATTAAATTTAAATTAAGTAAAAATTACGATACAGAAAAACTGCTGTAATTAGGAACCTTTTGAAATATTAAAAACTGCTACAGCCATAGTATAACATAGTTACCAGACTCATTAAAAAGTTGAGAACATAAGTGCACATAAAATTGCAATTTTTCGTTTTTTAAATGACAGAATAAGAGTAATAATACTATCAGTGTGTTCGTTTACTCAAAATTCTTACTATTACTACAATTCAAAAGTTTTGTTTGATTTTTGTATTGAAATTTTCCGTCTGGAGTGAAAGTAGTAAATTGTAGTAAGTAAACGAACAGTCATTATATTATACTATACGGCTGCTATCTAAAAACTCCTACGCCATTTTAATCAGGGTGATTTTATATTTAATTATACTTACCTTTATTTAATTATACTTACCCAAAGACGTTTTTTTGTTTACTTACCAAGGTAATATCAATTGCCCATATTATTTACATAATTTTTAAAAAATTATTCCATTTTGTATTTTTTAGATATTACCGAATTTTAACAATGCACTTCAATGTTTTCATTCATGCCAGAAATATTTATTTTGTTATTTGCACAATATTGGGAATTTTTTGCATTGTTTTTTTTTTTTTTTTAATTAAGTATAATTAATCATTTTGGGCAATTAATTTCTTTGGGCATATATTTCTCTTTGGCGTTATATATTCTTTGTACATCGTCTTTCAACTACACAGGCCAACATAATTTAAAAAAAAAATCAAGATCCTGAGACAAGAGTATACTTTTCTTAAGGTTATGTCATCTAAAATTCCTCTCTGTTATTTTCAACTCGGGTTTGTAAGACTTTAATGAATTCGTTGTAAAATAATAGCAACAATTTATATCTAAAAATTCTAAAATAATGTTTAAGAGAGAACAATGCTTTATTATTCTGATGAATTCCCGGACAATAAAGGAAAAATTAAGCGAAAAATTTAATTTTCTCCTTTAATAGCAAAAATATCTTGCTAGTAAATTTGAGCGAACGATTTCTCAAAGAAAACCTGTTGCGATGGAGAAATACCGATACCAGATTGGGACTCAACGCAACTTAAACCTTTAGAAAATTACACTCCGGTCTCTGGGTTAAAAAATTTGTTGGTATGTGTTATACTTACCTACAGACGTTTTTTTTTGTTTACTTACCGGGGTAATAGCAATTGCCCATATTACTTACATAATTTTTGATTATTACCCCATTTCATATTTTAGTATTACTAAATTCTAATAATGCATTTTAATGCTTTTATATATATAATACAAGATATATTTATTTTATTAATTATAAAATTTCGGCAATTAATTTTTTAGGCACATATTTATGTTTGGCATATTTTCTTTGTACATCGTCTTCCCATTACACTTACCCATAGGCGATTATTTGTTTGCTTACCATGGTATTATAAATTTTGTTAATGTAAAAAAAGTACGAGTTTAATGTATTTATTTAAATTAAGAATTTTTCGTTTTTTTTACTTTTACTATGTTTAGTTAAAAGTTTTTTTGCAAAATACTTACCTACAGTTGATATTTTTCATTTTTTTTTATATTTCAACTAACAAATAAATCCACCTTTGTGGAATATTTTGTATTTAAAAGCAAAAAATATTATTTAAATTTTTGACAGTACTTACAAGTAAAAGCCTTAAATGTTTGTTCTATGACCACATCAGAATAGTTCAACATCTAAATATTAATGTTAACTTCGATTTCTTACACATTTTCTAAAATCTCGGTGATGCCGTCTTTGAAGACTATCTAAAATTTGTGTTAAAAAGAAGTAAAAAAAAAAAAATAACAATTTAAGACAATTTAGGACAAAATTGACACGTAAACATTTGATATGTATTTTTCAAAATAGCAACGGTTTGCTTTGTAAGTTTATAACGTCCATAACATCCATCGCATATGTATCTTTCACAAGAGTCGCATTGAAGTTCTTCCCTCACTTTTCTCAAAATTTTAGCACAATGCAAACAAATGCGTGAAAGTGAGTCTGCATATTTAAGCAACTTATTTTTTAGTACTTTTCTGTACTCGTTTGGATTAGGAAGATTGGTAAATGGTTGCGAACTAATAAATCTTTCCGCATATTGAATTATGTATATTCCACAGTTATAAACATCATTTTGTATATTTTGTTGTACTTTCTTAATTGTCCATTCAGTTCTTGAAACTAGACGTGTCAACATAGTTTTATAATATAATGCAAATCTTGAACATCTTTCAGTGTCTCCAAATGGATCTAAACTGATAATAGTATGTTCCGTAAAATCAATCAATACTATAGAATAGTGGTGATTAAGACATTGTGGAACTATCATATACAAGGGGTTTTTAGATAAATAATGTTTTAATGTTTCTTCATTATTAAAGCAATTTAAGTCACCTTGTGACGGAATATATAATATATCTTTACATTTTGATTCAAACAATGCAATTGTTATTCCTGCATTAACTATTGTACCAGTAAGCCACATATCTTGAGGTCTTTCTTGACTTACTCTTAGAGAAGCCCAGTCTTTAAGTTCCGGGTAATACTCCAAAAATCCTAAATCTTTGTGGACAGTTTTAAATAATGTTTCCATTTTTAAAACACGTATTAGAGCATTTTCTTTTAATCCCTCTTTTAAATTATATTTATTTAAAGCAGCTTTAAATTTTTCTTCCATTGTAAATTTAACTTCTGCATTAATGATGTGCTCATAAGTAGGATTTATATTACAATCTCGGGTATAACTATGGTCGTGTGAAGTAGTTAAAACATTACTTATATTGTTTAATATCTCAATATCTGAATCATTCAACATCGCTATATCTGAATTATCCAAAATCATTAATGAAGATTCTTCTTTGATATGCGATGTAGTTAACGCTTGTGAAGTCCCTTTCGGGGTACTACTTTCAAGTGTTGGATCGTCAAAGAATTTTAACGATTTTTTTACTTCTTTAAAGTTGCCTTTAAACATACTTTGGTGTATTTTAACATCAGATGGCTTTCGCCATGACTCAGTTACCTCTTCAGGCTTTTTGTTAGAAGAAGCGCATAAAACAGTGTCTTGACTATTCTTGATCCCACTTTTCGGAGTGCGATACTGATTTCTTAGTTTCTTGATTCCACTTTTGGGGGTAGCATACTGTTTTCTTGGTTTAATGATTGTTCCAGGTTTAATTGGTTTATTAAACTCCTTGCTGTACAGCATTTTTATTTTTGTTGTCTTTGATTTGGTGAATTGTTCAATTTTTCTAACAAATCTATTGATTCTAATGCTTTGCCTTTGCAGCAAAAACATTTTGACGTCTTTGAAATATGTTTCGACAGGAGCATTGCTCACTCTAATATTTTTATAGGAAGCATTAGCATAGACACCAATTATATTAGTCCACATAACAAGAAATGGTATATATTTGTTTACGCAAAAATCTGCCATTTTCGGACAATAATAAATATTTTGTACCTCATCTTTGTCCTCTGTATTGTAGTTTTGTGGCATTAAAGGTAAAAATTCTTTACGGAATGGACTTTGTTCAGCTATTGTTTTCAAGTTTTTGTTACTTGTTTTGTATTCATCGAATTTTTCATTAATTTCAAAATTTTCATCTTTAATTACGAAATCTTCTGTTTTAGTTAAGATAATAAAATAGTTAAAGGCTTCTTTAAGTTCTTCTGTGTTGTATTTTGAGCACAATATTACACATAAATTTTTAAACCATTGTTTGCATTCTTCTAACGTTATGAAATTATATGCAACACCTAATGCCTCTCTCATAAACTTTCTCAATGTTACATTTTCTAGCCCAACGTTTTCATCAATATCTTTACACATTATTTTGGTGTAGTGACTAGCACAAAATTGAACTGATACAAAGGCGGGGTGTTTTTTGTTGACCACTTGTCAAAAAGTTATAACAAGCTACCAAATATTGTGGCAAAGTTTGCTGGTTAAACTCTTTTAAAATTGCTCCAATGATAGCAAAACTTACATCTGTAACTACTCTTTTGCATATTGGCCAGTTTATTTTATTGTTTACGCAATACTTTTGTATTGCATTTAAAAACTGTCCAATATCATTCATTGAATGCGCAGATAATAGTCCATCAGCAATGGAAAATACGTGATTGTTTGCCGCATCATATCCAACTAAAGAATACAGGAATGTTCTTTTTTGAACCCAACCAATCTGTTGTACAACTCTACCTGTGGCATCAATATGCAGAGTGTTATTTATTTTATTTAAGAGGAAGTCATTATTACTTTTTAGGACTTCAATTGGTGCTTTGACCATAAAAAAATTTCCAAGCCGCTTGATCCAGCAGATAATTTTTGTATATAATGTTTATAATTCTGTGAAAACATTAAGTATGTATCTACAAATGGATCGTGATCTTTATCTTGTATCGCAGTGGCTGAAGCTCTAATTTTTCTTATATTGGAAAGGTTTTTTACTTGGCATCGGCCAATCAAATCAAGCTCAGTCGATTGGGCATTAATTTCATCTTGGTGAACTATAAGAGCTGATTTTGTAGACGCCTTTGGCAACATTTCATATCTTTGCATTGCACGTTTTTGATAAGTTTTCTTTTTATTAATTGTATGTATAATTTGGTCTTTTGATCGATACACTTGAATATTTCCGAAAAAATCACCTTTAAATATATACTTATTGCAAGTAGTATGAGTGCAATAAGCATATGCTGTAAATGAGTGTTTATATATAGGTGAACCCTTAAAGTTAATATCACATGCGTTATTCTCTGTAGCATACACCACACGTAAAATGTCTTGCAAAATCTTTTTTCGGGAATAGTCTTTAATTTTAATTGTATTTTGTATAATTTCTTCAACCTCTGGTATATGCATTGATGAGTCAAGAATAAGACACATGGCATAATCATCCGTGTGCTTTTTGTTTTCAGAACCTGTTGTTTCCACCATTTTAACCTCTCTTTTGAGGTGCTTTGGAGCAGGATACTTTTCGCGAATATGTTTAAGAAAAGTGGCTTTAAAGCTATGATTTGGCGATCCTTCTTTTGATGCATTTACATTACTCTCATTTAAAAAATGTGCAATGGATATATAGCTTGCGTTACTTGTATTTTCATTTCTTATTTCTGCGCTATCATTTAGGTTATTTTTGCAATTTTTTTCATTATTATTTTCTTTTATAACCTCTTTTTTTTTGTTATGCGTGTACCCAGTTTTTTTGTTTTCGTTAATAACCTTAACTGCCTTGATTTTATTATTTGCAAAGTTTTTTTTGCTTTTTTTAACATTTTTATATATTTTTTGCTGTGGAAAATTGGGTTTATTGTTATTATAATTAGAAATAAACTTACCATTTATGTCGATACGATCATCCTTCTTGCTTTGCGATGTCGTCTGTAATTTAAAGAAATAATAAAAATTATTAAAAACTGTAGTGTTGCAGTTTATACTTGTTATTCAAAAAATAACAAATTTGATTTTTAAAAAAATACAAATGTAATTTTAAATTGGCAAATCAAATTTAGAAAATTCTATTTGAAATTCAGAAAATAGCAATTGAAATTCAAAAACTTCATTTGCAATTCAACCCCCTAATTTGCAATTCAAAAAATAACATTTGTTTTTCATAAAATCAAAAATCTAAATCAGAAAATACCAAATGCAATTCAAAAAATACCAAATTTAATTCAGAAATTCCAAATGTAATTAAAAAAATTACCAAATGCTATTAAAAAAACAAACAAAAAAAAAAACGAAAATAAAATTCAAAAAATACCACACATTTTTTAAAAAAAAAAACACCAAATGGTATTCAAAAAAGTGTTATTAAAAAAATACCAAATGTAATTCAAAAAATATCAAATGTAATTGATAAAATCACTTTGGCCTAAGTAGCAAATAAATAAAATCAATAAATAAAAGAAAGTCAACAAGTCATTTTTTTAAGGGATATCTTAATATATACCTTTTAAATTATATTTCAGCTAAATTGTAGTTAATTAAAATTGACAAGTTCATCTGCTAAGCTCAACAAAACATTTAAAAATTTTTCTTTAAAAAACCACAACTTAATTTAAACTAAATAGAGAAAAACTGTAATATTAACAAAATTGGTTTTCTTATTTACCTTAAATTTAGAATTTTATTCTCATAATAAAATGTAAAAAAAACTTTGAAAATTTAACTTTTTTGTCTACTAAAATTTTATGGGACAACCATGGGATCCCAATAACTTTTGCTTTCCGGACACCTTCAGACACTTCTAGTGGTTCACGAACCCCAATTTTTTTTTGTTTTTCATGTATTAAAATAAAATGCAAAAGTAACGAAACGAACAAAATTTTTATTATAATTTTATAAATAAAAACATTGCAAAAACCAAATACTATATTATATAAAAATATAGTATTATTTTTATTTAAATTTCTTTGATGTGTTTAAATAAAAACGTTCAAATTATTTTTATGTTTGCAATCTGTTAGTTTTTTTTTTATTCATAATTGAAGCTTTGAAAATAATATTTCCATTCAACAATCTTATAAAAACTAAATATTTTTTCCTGAGAAGTTGGGGTTAAATGTAATATAAAATAAACTTTTTTGGGTCTTTTAAATAAATAATTTTTATGAAAATATGTACTTTTGAAAATCGGGATCCCTAAGATCAAATTGACATATTTTAATCTTGAGTCGATTTAAGTAAATACGTGTTTCAGCTTTTTAACAAAATTTTCTAAATATTATTTGCAAACTCGGGACATATCAATAAAAACAAATATAAACTAAATGAAAATTTTTCAGAACTCGATCTAATATTCTATTTCTATAAATTTAAAGGTTTTCCAACAAAAAATGATTTTCTTATTACGAGTTTTTCTACTCAAAAAAGTTTTTAAAGTTTGTTACTTAGTGTAATTTGTAAAGATTTTCTAGTAAGGTATATTCACAATCCTTTGTATAATAGAATTATACAAAAAATATTTAAACACAAAAGAAAGGAACAAAATCTAATCTGTCTTGAAATTATCATAAATAAGAATTCGGTTGTAGAAAATATTAAAGAAGGGCTAAATTTCTTTATAATTTTCAATTTAAGCAAAACCATTTTGTATAGAGTCGAAAAATTCGACTACAAATTCGAAAACCGTAATCAAAGCCGATTATATTTGTAACAATTGAAGTCAACGAACTGTTAAAATTAATCAAAATGTATCGACTAACCTTAGAGCCATTTAAAATAGATCCATTATCCCCTTCTAAGCAATATTCTTTATCTGGTTGAGTGTCCTCATTTTCCACTTCTAAGTCATTTCCTTCATATGGTGAAATGACATTTGCTACGTTTGCAGATACATTTTTAGCGGCCGGAAATAGTGTGCTTAAAAACTGTCAAAATTTTGTTAGAATATTAATCATTGCTAGTTTAATTAATAAAAATATATTAGCTAACCTTAACGCCATCTAAACCAGATTCATTTTCATCTTCTAAGCCATATCTAACATCTGGTTGAATGTAACAATTTTCCACTTCTAATTCGTTTCCTATATTTTCTTCTTTTTCAGCTTCATCATCAGCGGCGGGATATAGTATGCTTAAAAACTACAAAATGTAATTAGATATGAATCTTTGATTAATTAATTATTACATACCCGTTTAAAGCTTGCACAAATTCTACTCCGCGTTTGTTTACAGTCTGTGATCTTAACGCATGTAGCAGATTGTTGATTCCATTTCAATATTATAACATCAAAATCCACATGGGGCTTGTATGGATGTTTCAAATTGTATGGACCAATCAAACCTTGCTCCCATGCTTCACTGATAACTTTAGCTAAAACTCTGTAAATTAATAAATTGTTTTAAACATAAACTATTTATGAACACATTATTTTCGAAGAAATCGTTTCGAATCAATTCCTTTTTTAATAGCATTACAAATAATAATTAAACTTACTTTTGATTTATATTTTTCATTTTATTTCTTACAAAAAAAATTTCTAATCTTTCTCTGTTTTCAAAACTCTTTAAATACTTTTAGCATGCAGAGTTGCACCAACTCACAAAAGCAATGCGTAAAAACATTCACTGAACATACCTTTAATTGCAAATGGGGAAGTCCCTGATGTAAACCTATTTTGTTGGAAAATCGTCATTTCGTAAACAAGAAATCGTTAGCCAAGAACGCATAAGTGACGAATACACTTTTATTATTATTGTTCATTTTTGTACTTTATTCTATTACCTTAAGTGGTAATAGAATAAAGAAGTGATCTAGAAGTTTTGTTGCTCAACATGGAATGATGTCCTTACAACATGAAAATGGGGTTTGGTTGGGAAACTTTTAAATAAGCAATAAAAAAAACATTGACTAAATGCGAAATGTTCTCCTACCTTCAGTTTATCGACTCCTTCAAACATTTTCTTAACAAATACCGCAAATGTTGTCAAATATCTAAATGGTGTTGACCACAAAAGATGAAAAATCTCTTCACACAACTTTCACTAACAACCCTAGTAAGAAATAACTAATTTTCTTTTAATTATTTTATTTAAATATATTTCTATTTAATATTTAGTAATTAACTTGATAATTTAATAATAAAAATAAATTGTTTCTCTTTTGTAAAAAAATATATTTGGCTGTAACAAGAATTTTGCTGTAGCTAGAAGAAGAATTTTGCTGGAAATTATTAGGTTTTGCTAACTTACATCGAACTTACATCATGTATGGTATCAATTGCATATCAGTTTTATTCAAAAAGTAGTCCAAATCTGCTCCAAATATTAGGGTTTCAAAATAAAAAAAAATTTTTTAAATAGCAGTTTTATGCAAAAAGTAGTCCTTGTTCAGAACTTGCAATAAAGTTTTTTGGATTCACTGTGTCCTAAACATTCATTGGACATAAAGACATTTTGGTACGCGGCCCCCCGGAACCACAATCTGCTCCAAATATTTGGGTTTCAAAATAAAAAAAAAAAAATTTTAAATAGCAGTTTTATGCAAAAAGTAGTCCTTGTTCAGAACTTGCAATAAAGTTTTTTGGATTCACTGTGTCCTAAACATTCATTGGACATAAAGACATTTTTGGTACGCGGCCCCCCGGAACCACAATCTGCTCCAAATATTTGGGTTTCAAAATAAAAAAAAAAAAATTTTTAAATAACAGTTTTATGCAAAAAGTAGTCCTTGTTCAGAACTTGCAATAAAGTTTTTTGAATTCATTGTGTCCTAAACATTCATTGGACATAAAGACATTTTGGTACGCGGCCCCCCGGAGCCACAATCTGCTCCAAATATTTGGGTTTCAAAATAAAAAAAAATTTTTTAAATAGCAGTTTTATGCAAAAAGTAGTCCTTGTTCAGAACTTGCAATAAGGTTTTTTGGGTTCACTGTGTCCTAAACATTCATTGGACATAAAGACATTTTTGGTACGCGGCCCCCCCGGAGCCAGAATCTGCTCCAAATATTAGGGTTTCAAAATAAAAAAAATTTTTTTTAAATAGCCGTTTTATGCAAAAAGTAGTCCTTGTTCGGAACTTGCAATAAAGTTTTTTGGATTCACTGTGTCCTAAACATTAATTGGACATAAAGACATTTTTGGTACGCGGCCCCCCCGGAGATACAATCTGCTCCAAATATTTGGGTTTCAAAATAAAAAAAAATTTTTGAAATAGCAGTTTTATGCAAAAACTAGTCCTTGTTCAGAACTTGCAATAAAGTTTTTTGGATTCACTGTGTCCTAAACATTAATTGGACATAAAGACATTTTTGGTACGCGGCACCCCGGAGCCACAATCTGCTCCAAATATTTGGGTTTCAAAATAAAAAAATTTTTTTTAAATAGCCGTTTTATGCAAAAAGTAGTCCTCGTTCGAAACTTGCAATAAAGTTTTTTGGATTCACTGTGTCCTAAACATTAATTGGACATAAAGACATTTTTGGTACGCGGCCCCCCGGAGCCACAATCTGCTCCAAATACTAGGGTTTAAAAATAAAAAAAAATTTTTTTAAATAGCAGTTTTATGCAAAAAGTAGTCCTTGTTCAGAACTTGCAATAAAGTTTTTTTGATTCATTGTGTCCTAAACATTCATTGAACATAAAGACATTTTTGGTACGCGGCCCCCCGGAGCCACAATCTGCTCCAAATATTTGGGTTTCAAAATAAAAAAAAAATTTTTTAAATAGCAGTTTTATGCAAAAAGTAGTCCTTGTTCAGAACTTGCAATAAAGTTTTTTGGATACACTGTGTCCTAAACATTCATTGGACATAAAGACATTTTTGGTACGCGGCCCCCCGGAGCCAAAATCTGCTCCAAATATTAGGGTTTCAAAATAAAAAAAAATTTTTTTAAATAGCAGTTTTATGCAAAAAGTAGTCCTTGTTCAGAACTTGCAATAAAGTTTTTTGGATTCACTGTGTCCTAAACATTCATTGGACATAAAGACATTTTTGGTACGCGGCCCCCCGGAGCCACAATCTGCTCCAAATATTTGGGTTTCAAAATAAAAAAAAAAAAATTTTTAATAGCAGTTTTATGCAAAAAGTAGTCCTTGTTCAGAACTTGCAATAAAGTTTTTTGGATTCACTGTGTCCTAAACATTCATTGGACATAAAGACATTTTTGGTACGCGGCCCCCCGGAGCCACAATCTGCTCCAAATATTAGGGTTTCAAAATAAAAAAAAAATTTTTTAAATAGCAGTTTTATGCAAAAAGTAGTCCTTGTTCAGAACTTGCAATAAAGTTTTTTGGATTCACTGTGTCCTAAACATTCATTGGACATAAAGACATTTTTGGTACGCGGCCCCCCGGAGCCACAATCTGCTCCAAATATTAGGGTTTCAAAATAAAAAAAAAAAATTTTTAATAGCAGTTTTATGCAAAAAGTAGTCCTTGTTCAGAACTTGCAATAAAGTTTTTTGGATTCACTGTGTCCTAAACATTCATTGGACGTAAAGACATTTTTGGTACGCGGCCCCCCGGAGCCACAATCTGCTCCAAATATTAGGGTTTCAAAATAAAAAAAAAAAAATTTTAAATAGCAGTTTTATGCAAAAAGTAGTCCTTGTTCAGAACTTGCAATAAAGTTTTTTGGATTCACTGTGTCCTAAACATTCATTGGACATAAAGACATTTTTGGTACGCGGCCCCCCGGAGCCACAATCTGCTCCAAATATTAGGGTTTCAAAATAAAAAAAATTTTTTTTAAATAGCAGTTTTATGCAAAAAGTAGTCCTTGTTCAGAACTTGCAATAAAGTTTTTTGGATTCACTGTGTCCTAAACATTCATTGGACATAAAGACATTTTTGGTACGCGGCCCCCCGGAGCCACAATCTGCTCCAAATATTAGGGTTTCAAAATAAAAAAAAAATTTTTTAAATAGCAGTTTTATGCAAAAAGTAGTCCTTGTTCAGAACTTGCAATAAAGTTTTTTGGATTCACTGTGTCCTAAACATTCATTGGACGTAAAGACATTTTTGGTACGCGGCCCCCCGGAGCCACAATCTGCTCCAAATATTAGGGTTTCAAAATAAAAAAAAAAAAATTTTAAATAGCAGTTTTATGCAAAAAGTAGTCCTTGTTCAGAACTTGCAATAAAGTTTTTTGGATTCACTGTGTCCTAAACATTCATTGGACATAAAGACATTTTTGGTACGCGGCCCCCCGGAGCCACAATCTGCTCCAAATATTAGGGTTTCAAAATAAAAAAAATTTTTTTTAAATAGCAGTTTTATGCAAAAAGTAGTCCTTGTTCAGAACTTGCAATAAAGTTTTTTGGATTCACTGTGTCCTAAACATTCATTGGACATAAAGACATTTTTGGTACGCGGCCCCCCGGAGCCACAATCTGCTCCAAATATTAGGGTTTCAAAATAAAAAAAAAAATTTTTTAATAGCAGTTTTATGCAAAAAGTAGTCCTTGTTCAGAACTTGCAATAAAGTTTTTTGGATTCACTGTGTCCTAAACATTCATTGGACATAAAGACATTTTTGGTACGCGGCCCCCCGGAGCCACAATCTGCTCCAAATATTAGGGTTTCAAAATAAAAAAAAATTTTTTTTAAATAGCAGTTTTATGCAAAAAGTAGTCCTTGTTCAGAACTTGCAATAAAGTTTTTTGGATTCACTGTGTCCTAAACATTCATTGGACATAAAGACATTTTTGGTACGCGGCCCCCCGGAGCCACAATCTGCTCCAAATATTAGGGTTTCAAAATAAAAAAAAAAATTTTTTAATAGCAGTTTTATGCAAAAAGTAGTCCTTGTTCAGAACTTGCAATAAAGTTTTTTGGATTCACTGTGTCCTAAACATTCATTGGACATAAAGACATTTTTGGTACGCGGCCCCCCGGAGCCACAATCTGCTCCAAGTATTTGGGTTTCAAAATAAAAAAAAAAATTTTTAAATAGCAGTTTTATGCAAAAAGTAGTCCTTGTTCAGAACTTGCAATAAAGTTTTTTTGATTCATTGTGTCCTAAACATTCATTGGACATAAAGACATTTTTGGTACGCGGCCCCCCGGAGCCACAATCTGCTCCAAATATTAGGGTTTCAAAAAAAAAAAAATTTTTTTAAATAGCAGTTTTATGCAAAAAGTAGTCCTTGTTCAGAACTTGCAATAAAGTTTTTTGGATTCATTGTGTCCTAAACATTCATTAGACATAAAGACATTTTTGGTACGCGGCCCTCCGGAGCCACAATCTGCTCCAAATATTTGGGTTTCAAAATAAAAAAAAAATTTTTTAAATAGCAGTTTTATGCAAAAAGTAGTCCTTGTTCAGAACTTGCAATAAAGTTTTTTGGATTCATTGTGTCCTAAACATTCATTGGACATAAAGACATTTTTGGTACGCGGCCCCCCGGAGCCACAATCTGCTCCAAATATTTGGGTTTCAAAATAAAAAAAAAATTTTTAAATAGCAGTTTTATGCAAAAAGTAGTCCTTGTTCAGAACTTGCAATAAAGTTTTTTGATTCATTGTGTCCTAAACATTCATTGGACATAAAGACATTTTTGGTACGCGGCCCCCCGGAGCCACAATCTGCTCCAAATATTTGGGTTTCAAAATAAAAAAAAAAATTTTTAAATAGCAGTTTTATGCAAAAAGTAGTCCTTGTTCAGAACTTGCAATAAAGTTTTTTGGATTCACTGTGTCCTAAACATTCATTGGACATAAAGACATTTTTGGTACGCGGCCCCCCGGAGCCACAATCTGCTCCAAGTATTTGGGTTTCAAAATAAAAAAAAAAAATTTTAAATAGCAGTTTTATGCAAAAAGTAGTCCTTGTTCAGAACTTGCAATAAAGTTTTTTGGATTCACTGTGTCCTAAACATTCATTGGACATAAAGACATTTTTGGTACGCAGCCCCCCGGAGCCACAATCTGCTCCAAGTATTTGGGTTTCAAAATAAAAAAAAAAATTTTAAATAGCAGTTTTATGCAAAAAGTAGTCCTTGTTCAGAACTTGCAATAAAGTTTTTTGGATTCACTGTGTCCTAAACATTCATTGGACATAAAGACATTTTTGGTACGCGGCCCCACGGAGCCACAATCTGCTCTAAATATTAGGGTTTCAAAATAAAAAAAAAATTTTTTTAAATAGCAGTTTTATGCAAAAAGTAGTCCTTGTTCAGAACTTGCAATAAAGTTTTTTTGATTCATTGTGTCCTAAACATTCATTGAACATAAAGACATTTTTGGTACGCGGCCCCCCGGAGCCACAATCTGCTCCAAATATTTGGGTTTCAAAATAAAAAAAAAATTTTTGAAATAGCAGTTTTATGCAAAAAGTAGTCCTTGTTCAGAACTTGCAATAAAGTTTTTTGGATTCACTGTGTCCTAAACATTAATTGGACATAAAGACATTTTTGGTACGCGGCCCCCCGGAGCCACAATCTGCTCCAAATATTAGGGTTTCAAAATAAAAAAAAATTTTTTAAATAGCAGTTTTATGCAAAAAGTAGTCCTTGTTCAGAACTTGCAATAAAGTTTTTTGGATTCACTGTGTCCTAAACATTCATTGGACATAAAGACATTTTTGGTACGCGGCCCCCCGGAGCCACAATCTGCTCCAAACATTAGGGTTTCAAAATAAAAAAAATTTTTTTAAATAGCAGTTTTATGCAAAAAGTAGTCCTTGTTCAGAACTTGCAATAAAGTTTTTTGGATTCACTGTGTCCTAAACATTCATTGGACATAAAGACATTTTTGGTACGCGGCCCCCCGGAGCCACAATCTGCTCCAAATATTAGGGTTTCAAAATAAAAAAAAATTTTTTAAATAGCACTTTTATGCAAAAAGTAGTCCTTGTTCAGAACTTGCAATAAAGTTTTTTGGATTCATTGTGTCCTAAACATTCATTGGACATAAAGACATTTTTGGTACGCGGCCCCCCGGAGCCACAATCTGCTCCTGAATATGTGTTTCTAAATAAATATATTTTAAGTACATTACATTCTTCTTATTATTAATATTTCCATTCACTTGAGAATGATAACACGTATAAAAATGACAGCTGTCGTAAAATTTGCTTTGGCCAGCGTTGCCACCTGGTTTTTTGTGAACCGAGGATAAATTCGCTAGGCTAATGGCACGCACGTAGGCTAATGGCACGCACGTGGTGAGACTCGCCACCTATACTATTTCTGGCAGTGACAACATGGGAATGACAACCCCTCCGCAACAATTTTTTAAATGTTCTTTCTGAATGCCGTGTTACGTTGAATTATTCATTAGTTATTATAGACACTTTATTGTGTATATATTTGTTTCAATCTAGCGCGATATTTGTAGAGTTGTCATCGCCCAAGATATATTGATATAGGTAGTCTTACTAGAACAACAACTACAACAAACAACTACAAACAATACAAAACAACAGGGTTTTGACATTTCAAATTACTCAAGATACAGTCTTTGTACTGTCAAAACCGTTTCAGAAATGTCAAAACCAGGTAAGAGGAAGATAAACAGCTGGGCTACTAAAACTACCTTATAAATATATCTTGTCATCGCCAGTATTATTGAGAACATTTTTCAGTGCTGCCAGACTTTAAATTTTCGTGTGCGGTCTAGATATTCTATGTCCCTATTATATGACTCTTGTAGGATTAAGTAGGGTACACACAAACAAATCTAGGGGAACGTTTATCATAAATAGGGTATAATATTACCAAGTAAATTAGATCATTTAAACTAATATCTATTATCAGTAAAGTTTGTCAATCAACTTAGAAAAATGATTTGTATAAAATTATAATGTCATTTAACCACATAACCTTGATAATTCTTTCTCTTTTATTTATGACAATTAAGCAGGTAGCTCTGAATATTTTAGCGCACGGCTTATTATTATTTTTAATCTAAGCAGTAAATCGTAATAATATTATCCATTCTATTTTATAACAATCCCTAGATATTTTAATAAATTGTCCCATATATTTAGATCAAATATGCTGATTTTTTGTTACCTTAATAAAAATTATAGTTTATTTATATAATATAAAAAAACACGACATTAATTTTAAATAATACCTTTTCTAATTATTATTACCACTTCCTTCACATAAAAAAAAAAAAAATCTTGGCAAATCTAATGAATTTTGATGAAATATAAGTAGGGTTAATTAATTTTTTCCAACTTTCATCAATGTTAATTTTACATAGCATGTTTCGTATTAAAGATCATTAATGTAAATTTTACATATCACAAAATTGAATAAATTACCAAAAAATGAACATATGAAATTTAACAAAAACGCAGTTTAGCATATTACCCAAGCATTTTCGTCGTTATTTCAACACTAAGCTAATTTTGCAAGAAAATTCTTTTATAAAAATAAACCAGTTTTTTTCTGCGTGTATATGAAAAATTTACCAGAATGGACCCATAGGGTTAAACAAAGTGTAATAGTGAAAAAAGTCCTTTATTGAATATGAAAAACTGCAAAAACAAAAAATTAACATATTTCAGCACAGTTTTTATATAAACTATAGAGTAATATAATTTAATATTTAGTTATTGGACTAAAATTTTTAATAAATACTAAACTTTTTTAGTTTTTTGAAATTCAGCGATTTTTATTTTGAAATACAGCAATTTTTTGTATTGCAGTGTTGGCAACCTTGCTTGTTGAGCATCCCCGTTTTTGCTTTGTAGAACATGTGCAAGATGAACATGTGTTAGTTGTTGTTGTAAATCGCGAAATTGATTAAAATTTATTAAAATATTTTTGAAAATACTGAAATTCAGAATGAAATTTGTTATAGAAAATTTAAGTAAAAATTCTGGACGTTTGGGTCAACTTGTACAACAAGAAACTGGAAAACAATTCAATACACCTGTATTAATACACGTTACAAAGGTAACAAATAAATAGCACATAACAAATTCTTGTAGAATTAACATGTTTATGATTCCAGGGTGGTAGTATACCTTGTTTAACTCGATCAGTATTTGATAATGTTACCCAAGAGCCGCAATTGCTGCAAATGTCATTGGCCACTATGGATCATATGAAAGAAGCTTTGACACATTTTAAAGGAGACGGTGTATCAGAATTTGTAGGCTTTAAAGATTTTCCCTCTCTGCTTACCATAAGAGATCCATGTGAATTAATGCCAAGTGGTTTTAATGATAAAGACATCATTCCCTTGTTTACACGCAGAGGCAAAGAACCTTTAACAGCACAAAAGTTTATGGCATTAGTAGAGACATTCAAACCTGACATCTATCAGGGACTTAACGATGCCGACACTAATTGGAATAGTGCCAAGAAACGTGTACAAAAGTCAGTAGATCGTACTGACAGTTTCATGGACTATTGTTATGAACAACATTCCCAATCGGAGACATTAAAGAACTCCTGTTTATTTGCTCCGATAGTGGGCGGTTATAATACCTTTAATCGCTCTCAATCTATTAAACATGCTAAAGCAAAAGGAGCTACTCTATGTGGTGGTTATATATTTGAAGGTTTTCATAATTATGGTATAACAGCTTCCGAAGTAACTGCCGAACAAATTGTACCCATAATGACGCACTGCCTAAAGGAATTGGAAAGTAATAAACCTCGAATGCTGCCAGGTGCTTATACACCCGTGATTATGTTGCATTTGATACAACTGGGTGTGGATATGCTTGATACTTCATATGCCTACTGTGCGGCCATTAATTTTAAGGCCTTATCATTTAATTTTGATTTAAATTCAAAGCTGACCAGTATTTCGGAGACACCTTTTATTGATTTAACCGATGAATGGTAAGTTTTATTTTTTATTTTTTTTATAGGAAATCATTAAACATTTTCATTACTCGAAGTATTTTTGTTTATCTTATTTTATCTTAATGAAATAAGTGAAAAACCACGAGAATTTATGAAAATAGAAATGAAATTTATTCAACAATTTTTTGAACGTCAGCCCTTCTCAATATTATTGCTTCGACTGAAGTTTCCAATTAACAACATTAAATATAAAAATAAATACATGAACATAAACAAAGTGTTTCAATTAACAAAACACAATAGTTCAACAAAACAATAATACCAACAGTTTATTTGGAAATATTTGTACGAAAAATAGGTTTTTTTATAATGTAATAACTAGAACTAATCGGTAATTTTTTTTTTTTTTTATCTATTAATAATCATATAATTACAAATTATATCCTATTACCCTAACCAAGCACTAGCTAATATGGCTTTCGGCTCGTTGTAGCGAAAACAGACCAATGCCTCTGGTGGGAATCGAACCCAATACCCCAGCACTGATAAGCTAGCACGCTACAGGGGCGCATTCGTTAAAAATTGTTGAAAGCGATTCTAGGCAAGAGTTTAGTTTTCATAAAATTGTGTAACATTCCTAGAAGAGAACAAAGTTGGCTTGTCTATTAAATGCAATCACCAGGGACAGGAACTTTATACTTTAAATGTGTGTTTAAGGCGCCCATAATATGCATGAAAAATCTTAAAATATGCACTAAAAATTAAAAAAAAATATGCACCTAAAATTTTTTTTTAATATAAATAATTAAAAATTTTTGTTAATTTTTTGTTAATTGTGCAAAATGTATACAGAAAATATATTAAACAATATAAATTAACTTTAGAATTTGCTTAAAACATGAAAAAGTGGTCATATTTGAGGTTTTTTTTTTTATTAATTTGCTTCAAAAACTATAAAATTCCAGTTGAGGGTTTTAGAAGAGTACGGTGGATAGTGCTGGATTAAAATTACATAGGCCTGCTAACTTATCTCACAATAACCAAAGGTTAGGGCTTAACCATAGTTATAAATGTCAAATTTATAGGGAAATATGTGGTGTTTAAATTAAACTCTGGTTGTTTTTTTTTAGAAAAGTTAAGGCCAAACTATATTTAGCGAAGTTGAATTAAGGAACTGGGTGATTTTAGGAAAATACATTGGAGCACCCATATTTAGCTTAAGTCAAGTTTCGTAAAGTTCCATCTCTATTAATTTGGTTAATTTGTAATCGAGTTAAAAACATTTCAAACAAGCAAAAGAAATTTAATTAATAACAAATAAAAAATAAAATAATTAAAAAAACAAAAAAAACTGGTGAAAATTTTTAAATTCAAATAAGTGTAATTAATATCGCAGTTCTTAAATTCAAAGAAAAATTAACAAACGTTTTGAACCAAATTTACAAACGGTATGCCAATTGTGGTTTAAGCTTAACTCGTCCTTAAACAAATTTTATTTGTAAAATTTTTATGTTTACTTGTCAGATACAAAATTAAATTGAAAATGATGTTTTTACCAAGATAAATTTATATAGGTAGTGCTAGTAGAACAACAACTATACAACAATACAAAAACAACAGGCATTTTGTTGTTCCCTACAGTACACCGAAATGTCAAAACCTAGACAAATTTTGACATATCGAAGACCAACATACATAAAAAATGGTAAGAGGAAAATAAACAGCTAGCTGGGATACTAGCACTATCAAATATAAATTTATCTTGGTTTTTACGAAAAACTAAGAAATATGCAATAAAATCAGGTTGGTCCTTAAATTAGACTTTTTTAATTTTTGCTGCTCTCAACCCCAAAATTTGATACGTAACACATTTAGGGGTTAAGAGCAGCAAAAATCAAAAAAGTCCAATTTAAGAACCATCCTGATATGCATTTTAAGCAAAATAAGCATAAATATACAATAAAAATATGCAATAACAATATGCATTTAAAGTGAAATAAGCAAAAATATGCATTTAGAGCAAAATATGCCCTAACAAATCGATGCCCTGTTCTCAGAGTTAAGGGGGAAAAACATGCATTTGCATTAACTTCCGGTGCTTGATTATAACTATTGCGATATATCCAATAAAAAATACAATAATTATTATATTAAATGTTTAGTACAATTTGCATGCCGACTAGAGCAGCCATGAAATATATGAAAATTGCAAAGTTGTTTTATTCTCGCTCCCCTCGCATTTTCTGATAGATTGGGTGTAAAAAACAAGATCTGCAAAATAATCTGGACTTCTATATAGTGCAAACCGGCCATGCCGTTTTAACTTTTGACCTCAAAAACGGTCTTAAAATGATTAATAGCTTTGTTATTCTACAACTTTTTAATTAATGGGGTTTCGTTAAAAATGGTTATTAGTGTAATTATGCAAAATAAAACAACAATTATTTTTCTCCAACATACTTTTGACATGCATGTGAAAAATCGTGATGTTTTTAGTAGTTAAAATCAAAATTTTTGTTAAAAACAGCTTTTAATAATTTTTGAGATTCAATACATTTGTTTGCTACACATACACATCAGACAATACAGTATTAACTGCAGTTTTAGCAAAGGTTTGGTTTTTTTTTTTAAATATATCGTCTCTTCCATGACGTAATGGTCAAAACCTTACAGTGAGATATTATTTTTATGTTCTGTCGTGTACTCTTTAATGATATATTAGGTGTGGGATAATGGATAACATGTAAAACAGACCCCCAATAGTTGTTCCCTCTAACATTTTTCACGAACATACCTACCACTATCTCCACTCGGAAATATATATTTTTTTTGATTGTAATAGTAGTATTATTATTATTATTATTCTTTATTAGACTCACAATAAATTATAAATCTAATATTACAATTTAAGGAGCACTAGATACATAGGCTACGGCTCTAGGTAGAGATTATCAAAAGAGTTAATTTACGATGTATTGTAAAAAGAAAAAGTTTCCTTTTTCCTATCAAATGATAATAAATAAAAAGGAGTAACTTATTAAATAATTATTCCTGTCTGAATTATAAATTTATGAATTTTAAGTATATTTTCATAAGTGGGGTCCTTTAGTAGTCTTATTGGGTTGATGGTACCAAAAACAGCAGTTCTGGCATTCTGGTATTGAGTGCATTCAAGTAGAATATGTTTTATAGAGATAGTGTGTCCACATTCGGAGGGTGGTGGTGTTGTTTCTTTCCTGATAAGATAACTGTGTGTTGCATATGTATGGCCCAAACGTAGACGGGAAAAAGTTTGAACTTGTTGTCTGCTAACATTTGTAGGGTATTGTGGTTGAATGCAATCCATATTTAACTCTTTGTAATGAGGATGGTAGTAATCGGACCAAATTAAAATCTTATTTTGATATAAGTATTTTTTAATATAGTTTTGGATATCTATTCTTTCAGGTTTATTTTCCATAATAATAGCGGCCTTGCAAGCAAATTTGGCAGCTTTATCAGCGTTGTCGATTCCCTTTATATTAGTATGTCCCGGGATCCATAGAATTTTTAATGTATCAGGATGTTTTATCAAGATATCACGGATGTGATTAACTGTTTCCCATTTACACGAAAGTGGATTGAGTATTGACTGTACAACGGATAAACTATCAGTACAAATAACGGTTCTGAGTTGTTTTTCAAGAGCGATATGTATCGCGTTTATTATTGCTAGTGCTTCAGCAGCAAAGATTGATGTAAATTTAGGAAGAATCTTCAGACGAAGGATTTTACTATGTATGTTGACTATGGCGTAAGATGTTATTCCATTTAACATTTTTGAACCATCTGTGAAAAAAAGAGTCCAGCCATTCTTAAGCAAATCTTGTTCCTTGTCAAGGTACAATTGTATAAAGATGTCGTTAGATGTGTTCTGTTTAATAAACTTTGAAAGATATATATCACATAAATCCTTTGAAAAGAACCAAGGAGGGTAAATTATTTTTTTTGGTTTGTTTATAAAGTTGATGTTAAGAGATGTAGCAATTTCTAACATAATATTCAACAATTTTGTGAATTAATTAAATTTTATTAATTCGCCTTAAGGACATTTAATAAAACTAAAAACGAGTGTTTAAATTTTTATTATTTACTAGCTGACCCGACAAACGATGTTTTGCCTTCAAATTTTATTTTCATTGAAAGTCTGGCTCCGTTACAAAGTCGTGGTGGATTGATTTTTGATATTCACACAATTTATCTCGAGCAAACGAAAATATTTTTAAGCAATATTGTTTTTTAAAACCATCTTCATTGCATGTTCTACAAAACGTATTCAGCCATTTTTTATTTTATGCAGCCGTTCTCGAGTTATGGAGTGACAATCAAAATGTACACTTCTTTTTATATATATAGAGTTGTTCTTCTCTTCAATATTTCGACCTACGTCGTAGGTCATTTTCAAGAAATCTATTAAAAATATAAAAATACAATTAACATTAATAAATTAATTTTCACAAAACAATTTTTAAAAATATAATTTTAAATAATTATTACTTTTGAATAATAAATAACACAACACAAAACAATTACGTTGTTTACTGTTGAAAAACTTTTTTCTTATTGTTTATATTCTACTATATGCTTGTCTATCGAGTGCCTGTAGATTTGAGTACACTTGTCCGTATCAGTTTTGTAATTAAGTCTATTTTCACTAGATACACCGACAATGTGTAGCATCTCAAGAGTATATCTGTTTCTATAGTTGTCTTCGCTCACTAATACGTCTACATTTTCAAAGTCTGGTGTATGTCCAGTCAATGCACAGTGGGCAGCAAGGGCAGTTTTCTGTGATAAAGGTTTGTTTACGGCATTAAAATCAGATTTTTATTTATTTATTTATTTATTTATTAAGTCTATGGAAATATCCTTACAGACTAGCATATATAACAAATGTACATAAAAATTATTTACAAAAAAAAAAGTGTAATAAAAAAAAAAAATAATAAAAAAAAATTTTTAAAGAGAATTTAATTGATTTAAGATAAGAATAAGATTTCTTTTAATAATATTGACATTTATAGATAAGTCTATATAAGAAAACATGATATTAAATTCGTTACAAATTCTGCGAAAAGGTTCAAAATATTCATAATTTGATTGACAAAAACTCAGTTTTATTGGAAGATAATGCCTTGTAGGTCGAATTGGAACGTTGAAATTTACTTTTGAAAGAAGAAAGTCAGAATTCACAGCACCATTTAACAGATTGTGTAGAAAGGATATGTTTAATACCAATCTCCTACTTTTTAGAGTTGGTAGTTTTATAAGTGCAAGGCGTTTTCATACGACGGCAAATTATCTCTAGTCCAAGCGTATTTCCGAAGACAAAAAAGTAAAAATTGTTTTTGCACAGACTCAATTTCTGTAATGTGTGATTCATAGTAGGGATCCCAAACTACAGATGCATATTCAAGAATCGGCCTAACTAAGGATGCGTATAGTTGCTTAGCGACGTATGGATCTTCAAATTCCTTACCCCATCTTTTTACAAAACCAAGAACGCCTTTTGCCTTGTTAATTGTTTGACTTATATGTGCATTGAAATTTAACGATTTATCCAGTAATACTCCAAGATCAAGGAATGTGTATACTTGTTCTAGTTCATATCCGTTAATAATATATTTTCTTATAATCGGAACAGTTCTACTAAAAATCATATGTTTGCATTTGTTTAAATTCAGCTCCATGTTGTTTAAATTGCACCAGTGAAAGAAATTGTCCAAGTCCATTTGGAGATACTGGCTATGATGAATTTGAATTTGAGAACTTGTGTAGTGTTTATTATAGCTAATAAACAATTTTACGTCATCTGCATACATTAAAATTTTGGAGTGATTGATGCATTTAGGAAGATCATTAATAAATAGAAGGAATAGCACAGGCCCAAGATGACTACCTTGAGGAACACCAGACAGAACAGGAAAAAATTTAGATTTTAGATTTTTAAAAAGAGTGCACTGAGATCTGTTTTTTAAATACGTTTCAATCCAGTTTAGAAAATACGGAGAAAATCCCATTTTATTTAATTTGAAGAGGAGTATGTCATGATTTACCTTATCAAATGCTTTACTGAAATCAGTATATATGGTATCAGTCTGCATTCCATTTACAAATGAATTATTTATTGATGATGATAGTTCTAACAAATTGGTAATTACTGAACGACCTTTACGAAAGCCAAGTTGAGAAGAAGACAGTATAGAAGTTACTTGATGAGACACAACATCAGTAATAATCTTCTCGAATAGTTTGTGAATAACACTAAGTTTAGCAATACCTCTGTAATTGGATATGTTTGATTTATTGCCGGATTTAAACAGTGGGATAATAAATGATTGTTTCCAATGCGAGGGAAAGTATCCATTGGAAAGTGATAAATTAAATAAAAGCGTTAATGGCATGCAAAAAGAGTCAATACAGTTTTTTAAGACACAACTGGGAACACCATCAGGACCAACAGAATTCGAGTATTTAAGTTTCATAATAGTATTTTTTACAGTTGACGTGTTTAAAATAGGAAGACTAATTAGAGGCGCCTCTGGAATATCGAAAGGATAATTTGCAGTTGTTGTTGAAGAGCTTGATGAGTATGTTGATGCAAAAAAGTCAGCAAACATATCGCAGATTTCATTATCATTTGAAGATTCAATGTCACCAAACTTCATTAAAGAAGGAAATCCAGATGTACGGCGTTTAGAATTTACAAATTGATAGAAAGATTTTGGGTCCCTCTTCAAATTGACTTTAACTTTATATAAGTATTTGTTGTAACACTCATTATTAAGTAAGGTATAATTAGACCTGGCAACGGAATATTTTGCATAGTCCAAAAGCAATCCGGTTTTTTTATAATTTTTATAAAATTTGTTTTTTAAATTCTTGAGTTTAGACAAGGGTTTTGAGTTCCATGGAGGACCATTAATGGTTGATACAATCATTTTTGGAATAGATTTCTCAAAACAATTAAACAATTCAGTATAGAATTGGTGTATATATGAATCAATGACATTACTGCAGCAAGGACTGACTGGAAATTTTAAAGTCCAATCAATTTCGGATATACATTTATTTAGTTTGACGAAATCCGCATTTTTAAATTGAAAAACTTCTTCATCGTTTGTAGGCGTTGTGATATTATTATGTTGTACAATTAAACTTATTTCCAATGTAGGGTGATACTTATCTTCTGGAGTCGAAAGTGGATCAATACGTTTAACAGACAATTCAGACACTTGATCCGAGAATATTAAATCGAGTGTTTTGCCGTACTCATTATGGATGTAATTTATTTGAAATAGACCAGATTCAGCAATAGAGTCCAAAAATTCATTGGAATTACCAGACATTAATGACGACGTTAATAGTTCTCATCCGGAACATTATGCCATAGGACAGACGGTAAATTGAAGTCACCAAAAATTATTAATTGATCATCTGGAGTTAATCTTTCAACTAATAGTTTAATTGCATTAAAATGTTTTTGGTAAAACTGATTACTTTGACTAGGAGGAACATAGGAGCATGTTAAGTACAATTTTTTAAATTTAAGGTTTATACAAACGGATATAAATTCAATGTCTTGGACACCATCAAGTAATACTTCTTCGGACGGAAAACATGTATTTATAGCTATCAGCACGCCACCGCCATTTTTATCTTTTCTATCGCATCTATAAATTTGAAATTTATTACACATAATTTCTGAGTTGTGTATAAATTTATCAGGATTATTTTTTAGCCATGTCTCAGTGAGAACAATAATATGACGCTAATCTTGTTTTAAGTTTAGTTTTAGTTGTTCCAACATAAACTTTTTGAC
This sequence comes from Delia radicum, assembly GCA_021234595.1. Classification (NCBI taxonomy): domain Eukaryota; kingdom Metazoa; phylum Arthropoda; class Insecta; order Diptera; family Anthomyiidae; genus Delia; species Delia radicum. The sequence goes on along the minus strand of CM037853.1, from coordinate 161,462,267 downwards.
AATTGTTAGAATCATCACCATTACAATTAATCTTGTACACCAAGTTTGATTTTTCTTGTGTATCTAATTTTGATTTAGTTTTATTAAATAATTTTTCGAGTGTATTTTAATTTTTCAATGCCAAACGATATTTTTCTTTGTTGTAAATATTTGAATTTATTATCCTTTCAGATTACCCTGGAATATAAGTCATAGACTTATAAATTTTCGGTGGATTTTCAACTTAAGTACGCTGGACGTTTATCTTCGTTTTTACCTGAACAATTAAATCAGTTAAGGTTTTATTAGGGAAATCATTTTTGCATAAAATATTTTTGATTTGGCTTATATTTTAATTGTGAAAGGTTTTATCACTTTTCTCTAAAACTCGAGCTATAAAATCTGTCCGCGACAATTCGACGCGGATGTCTCGAACGAAAATTGATTAGCCTCCCCGATGCCATTGGTTTCTGAAACCAATCAAGTTTTAATATTTTACCCTGTCTTATTATGACCGAATCTAAGTATGGTAACCTGTTGTCAATCTCCTTCTCCCTAGTAAATTGAATCTTTCGGTTAAAAGAATTCAATACTTTTAAAGTTTCATCAATATCGTTCACTTTTATAATGCCCAACAAGTCATCCACGTATTTGGTTAAGATTCTAGGTTTATTATTCATCTTATACAATGAAATGTCGAGCAATTCTTCCATGACAATGTCAGCTATTATCGGGGAAGCTGGAGAACTAAATTGGCATCCCTTTTTGTTGTTCAAAATATTTATCCTCGTGTTTAAAATATCTGCTTTCCTTAATGCAAAACGTTAATAATTCAATGAATATATCTTTTGGAATTTGTTTTGGAATCAATTTTACTTATATATATATATATATGTTTTTTTTTTATTCATTTATTTAAATTAACCGAGCCCTTATGGGCCATATACGGCTAATAGTATAATATAATGTGCAAAAACAGTGTAAAAAACACTTAAATCTAAAAATAATGATATTAACAAATTTACTTACTTTAAAGATATTATTATTGATTAGCAAAGTATTCCAGAAAGAATAACTTAGCTTTAGGAAACGTAGAAGAGAAAGTTTTTAAATTATTAGAAAGAATGTTCCAAACTCTTGAAATTCTAACCACAAAAGAACGTTCAAATATTGAAAGAATAATTCTAGGTATAATGATTTGGGGTGAGCGAGTAGACCTTGAAAAAATAAACTTATCATACAAACTGCGTGGGGTTTTAGTAGAAATTATTTTATAAAATAACAACAGCAATCTTAACCAAAGATACTGTACAAATGAGAATCGAAAAAACAATTTGACATGTGATGAGATGTGATCTCGTACCTTCAGACCATATACATATCTTACTATTCTATTTACAACTCTCCGAATGTTTTTAAGATTAGTTCAATTCGTTGCCGAATAGATTTCAATACCATAATTTACAATTGATAACAGAAGTGTATGTGCCACAATAATTCCAACTTTCTTAGAAAGATTATACTTTAAACTGTACTGTACTTTTAAGGTAAAATTTACTTTAGATATTATTACACTTATGTGTTTATTCAATAAAAGTTTGCTATCAAGAACTATACCCAAACATCGAATATTTTCCACAACGTCAATATCACAAGCGTTAAATTTAATTTTCAAAATAGATGTATTTTTAATACCGAAGCACATTGCCTTAGTTTTATTTGTATTTACAGAAAAGAAATTGTCCTTCATCCATGATCCAACAATTCCAAGCGTATAATTTATCCGTTCATTTAAAGAATCATCAAATTGTTTTTCGCCAAAGAAAACCATATGAATATCATCGGCGTATAAGTAAATGTCTGAAACAGGTAAATTTACAGTCTGAATAAAATCATCAATTAATTAAAAAGTTGTAGAACAACAAAGCTATTAACCATTTTTAGTTAATTTTTGAGTTCAAAAGTTAAAACGGCATGTCCGGTTTGCGCGCTAGAAGTCCAGTTTTTCTGCAGATATCATTTTTTACATCCACTCTGTCAGAAAATGCGCGGGGAGCGAGAAAATAAAACAAATTTGCTTTTTTGGGTGCTCCAATGCTGACCATATTTTAATGTCTATTAAATAATTGAACTAATTCTATATTTTAAAAAAAATTAAAAAAAACAACAACAAAGTTAGTTTTTTTTCATGAAACAAAGAGTATTTATTGTACTATAATCTAAAAATAATGTGGGAATTTCCACAGAGAGGCCAGCCGTGTCCGAAGAATAAGGAGTGTACAAACAATTTCTTCTGACCAGGATTGGAAACGGTTTCATTGGGTAACGGTATTTTGTGAATATTTCCTTAGGCTATTTTAAGGTTAACAATATTTTAAGTTATTTCGTTAAGTTAAATTAAAAAGTGCAAATGCATTAAAAAACTGCAACAACAGTAAAAATGCATTTTTAGAAAGAATATGTTATTGTTGGATTACAGATCGTAAAGGTACCTTCAGAAGCATTTTTAATTTTGAAGTAGCCAGTTTAAAAACAGTAGGTCATTAAACTCAACTAATTTTAATATTTTTCAAGTTTTTGAAAAATTAAAAACGTGAATAAGATCGAGATTTTTTAAAATTTGAAAGATCCATGAAAGGCGAAATATAAGAAAAGCCAACCCAAACAGTTCATAGATTTTGCCTTTAAATGATTTTAACTAGTTAGACATATCATATCATTAAACATACAACACATATACACGCATTACAAACATTTCCACAACAGAGCTGTAACGACAACATGTCATGTTATATTAGTAATACCATGAGAATGTTGGGTGGCCTCAGAATTTAAATATTTAACGATCAACACATTTCAAGTATATAATTCAAAAATTAATTAATACTAAATTTAATAATATTTAATATTATTGTGTTGTACAATACGAGGGAACGACCTTGTTACTCACAGAGCGAATATCAAAAACTAATCCCTCAAAATTAATAAGTTTAGGCGTAAATTATTCCTCTTCCTTCAAGATATGAATGCAGTCCAAAAATTATTTAGCGAAAAAAGCAACTTAACTTCAATATATATTAATCAAACTTAAAGGCTTTGCTAATACTACCAAATATAATCTTTGTGCTAAATTTCATAAAAATCCGTGCATATGTTTTCAAGTTAAGTCGATGTCCTTAAGAGGCATCCGATGAGAAGCCTGTAAGTCCTTTGTCCAAAAATAAAAAAAAAATTTAAAAGCTTAAGCTTCAATCTTACTTTGTATTTCACTTTCGAGTGAAAGTGAAATTATCATAAAATTTATTTCTTTACTTAATTTAGTTTTATTCGAAATTTAAGTAAATTGTGTTAGTACATTGGTCATTTAACTGCGACTTGAAATCACGTGAAATCCAGAACACAGCCGATAATTATTTGATTTTCGTAGTATTTGATTTTTTTCATTATATCTTTCAAAGTTTCATAGCTTTTTTTCATGTTAATACCCATTGCTAGCGGAATGGAAGGTTTTCGGTTCGACACAGGCAACAACACTGCTTTCAAGCTTGAAACAGAACCATCAATAAATAATCTCCACTCACTAGCGATGTAGTTCATTTCCATTTTTACCACCAAAGCTTTTATATCGTTGCAGTAAGCAAACGAATTGTCATCATTTAGAGTGTAGAGGCTCTGAAATTCAGCTTACCGTTTGCGGTATGCCGTAGAGTTAACATTAGCATGTGTGAGTTTTCTTTGCTTTAAAAACGCTGTCAAAAATATGGCAAATCGCTGTGATAGTCCCAATATGGCCACCAGAGTTCGAATTTAAACACTATCAAACGTTTTTCTATCGTTCTGTTTTGCTTTTTGCTGAAACTCAACACAATCATTTTGTTGTGCACAGTAAACATAAACAGAACATTTCTTTATTTTCATTTTGATTTCTAAACAGAACACAAACACTTTCACAAACCAGTTTTCGATGAGAGACCGAACTAAACGATTTTGTTCTGTTTGGCCAATATTTCAAACAGTTTGATTTTGTTGTGTTTATGGAATGGAACAAAACTATTCGTAAACCGTTCTTAGTGTTTATGTCATATTACAAATGAAAAAAATTTCCTTTAATTATATGAATAATTGCATTAGTTTAATAAAAAGTTTCAACGGAGGAGTTCCAGTGAAATTTTTATAAAACTAATGCAAAAAAACATTGATAACATGCAGAAAAATCATTTCTTTATTCTGCCAACCACAACGTTAAAAACGCGTTTTAATGTTTAAGTTGAATGAACACTAAAAAATAACCACTACGAAATAATAATGTTTGACGAAAGAAACATTTTCGTTTTGTTCCGTTTGTTATATTACAAAAAACGATTGCAGCACTTGTGTTGTGTTTATAAATACGAACGAAACAATAGAGATCGTTGTATTGGTTTTTTTGATAGCAACGTTATGTTAGTGGTACATACATTTTCGAACTCTGATGGCCACAATGAAATCCATTTACATTTGTGTTATTAGTTGTGGTCCATCTCTTCCCTGTTGGGGCTCATAATCGGTATCAAATGGATCTTCATAAGTAACACCAATTGCTCTAGTCATTCCTGTAAATTCTGTCCTACGATCTGGAGTTGGCGGCCTTGATGATACAAAATTTGAAGGTGCAAGTAGTAGTGTGGCTGTTACAGTTGCTGTATAAATTTTGTTCTTCTCAGCATGTCGATATAGACGACATTACGCATGCATAGCAACTGGTTGCATCATCATCACCTGGGCGATTAATCCAGTTTACCGGCTTACAATACTTCATACTATCTTTGCCTCCACTCAACCATGCCATGAGATTGTTATAATATTGGCGACACACTGTCTTAGGTGTGTAATTTTCACCGGTCAAGTCTATTTCGTCGAAAAACAACTTATATGCTCTATTGAATTCACTAGTTAAAAGATTCTTTCCTTTTGAAATCTTGTAGAACTTTTTTTCTGATTTGATGACCGCAAACGTAGCAAAATAAATCAACTTTGTCACACTGCATGTTGAAATTGTCAGTTGCCAATGTTGTGTGCGAATTATGCTGTAGCACTTTTTCTATAACTTTTACCGCTGAGCTCTTGTTGACGTCGCGCTGTGTACTGCCTCGATGTGAGCGTCGTGTCGCTTTTATATTGTGTGCTGAGTCCCTTGATGCGTGTGCTGAGCTTACTGCTTTGCTTGTGCTGCTGCGGTCGGTGCGTGATCGCGTGAGTTGTAGTTTATTGTTTCCTTGAATTTTGAACGGTTTGCTACCTACGAACCTGAACAGGGGAAAAAAGGTAAAAAAATCGAATTTTTTAAAGTTTTTTGCGATTTTGATCTTGAAGTTGATGAAGTTTTTTTGATTTCATATGTTCACAATTTTTGTTCTTTATGACAAGAGCTACAACTTTGCCTCAGGCCCATAAAAAAAGTGCATGACTTTGGGTAAAACTGGGAGACACGGGTCTTTTTTTTTTGGTTTTTTATCACGTAGTGGTGTCCGTATATGGTTATATTTTTTCGTGTTGCACTGTGTAATGATAAAAATCCTGCATATAGCTTAATATGTGTCAGTCAAACAGCTTCACCTAACCCCATATCATCATTCATATGCATTCGCTATTTAATATAAGACAACATTACATAATATAAATTTAAAAATCTTGTAAAATTTTTAGCCTCAAAGAAGATTTTACACCACTACTCAAGGATTGTACTTGTTTGTGTTGTCAAAAACATACAAGAGCTTACATACATCACCTCTACAAAACATCCGAACTATTGGGTCCAATAGTATTAATGATGTAAGTACTTGAATTTTTATAAATCATAAAAGAAATTAAAATTTTTATATTTTTATTTTTTACAGCCATAATTTACATCATTTAATGCAATTCTTTGCAACCATACACAAATGTATTACAAATGATAGTTTAAGTAATTTAATAGATCTGATAAGATTACAAGGTGGTGATAAATCTATTGAATATTGTATAAAAGCAAATACCAAAGTTATTAGTAGAGCTGGTTTGGGTAAAGGTTTGGCTGATTCCAAAGAATAACATACATTTGTATTATTTTTATTAAGAGTAATGTACATTTAACTAATTCCTTTAAAATATTTATAAATTTTATTAAAAGTATTACCAGTTTCTAAATTGATTTTACGTATAACATCTTCTTCGGTAAGGTCATCATAAATTTCTTTAGCTAAAATTAGAATGATAAATTAATTTTTATACTCTATAGTAAATGCCAATTCAAACTTACTTCCTACTGGCACATAACCAGACAACTCACAAAATCCTATATTATATGTATTAATATCCCTGACAATACAATATTGTTGACGAGCATACACAAAGACTTTGAGTTTTCCAGTAGATATTGCATCTTTTCTCTCTGGTGTCATGAATATATTATGGGGCATATTATTCTCACAAAGCCATTGTAAAAATTTATTTAATTTTTCTAATTTTAATTGTTTTAACGATTCAGAATCTAGGTTATTAAATAGGAAACAAATTGCTGCGGTAGGCATACTTTTATCTATGCGATAAATATCAGGATGGCAAAGGAAATCTAGATTCTGTAAAGAATGAAAAAAGATTTTAGAAAAGTTTTAAAAATGCTTTAACAAAATTTGATTGAGGAATTTTTCTAAAGAAAAAAATAAAAATATAAATGTATCTATTTTTGTTGATACTTAATTTATTTAGTAAACTAGCTGAAATGAGCGTTTTATACTTAGAAATTTTTTGCAAAGAAATTTTTCGTGTGCCGTCCACGGTTTGGAAGCGAGAAAGCTTCAAAATCAAAATTTTGTAAAATTTCAAAAACTAATTATTTTTAAAAAAATAAAGTTTTCAAAAATCTTAAAAAACCAATTTAAGTTGACTAAAAACTCTTTATAATAAAAAATAAGTAAGATTGAAGCTTTATCTTTAATAATAAGTCCAAGGACTCACAGGATTTTATCAGGATTTCTCTAAAGGACATCATCTTAATTTATAAACTAATAGACGAATTTTTATGAAATTTGGCAGAAGCAAGACATTAAGTATTAATAGCAAGGCTTTGAAGTTTGAACAATATAAATTGAAGTTTCGATCATTTTTCGCCTAATTTCGCTTTTTCCAAAAAGCGAAAATCGTGATATCTTCTTAAATAGGAGTAGAAAAGAAAAATAGTTTTGAGAGTGTGGTTATATCTTGGTAAGAGAAATAATTTTTGTTGAAAGCTTCTCTTTTATATGCTTTAGTTTTCAAAATGCACCCTAAAATATTTTGGCTCATATCGCCTAAATTTGGCACCGATAAACAATTTTGTTGTATAACTTATTATTTGATTTGTTTTTCGAGTAAAGCACATAGTATGAATTTCGTTGCAAAACATTGTTTGCCAGTTAGAGGGTTAAAAATGGGTGTGTCTACAAGAAATACTTGGTTCGTACCAATTATGTTATTTTTAATTTATAACGAGCTTTCAACCTCCGTATATTTACAAAAATAAACAAATCAAACATATTAGCTAGGTTGATACTAGTATTTCGATCTGGCTAAAGATCTCAAGATTTAGAAAAGCTTATTTTTTCAAAATTCGTTGCTTGCGTTTAAAGGCTGCTTAAAGTCAGCCTTCTTTTAAAAAAATATATAAGAAAACTTATTTTGTGTAAGATGTGAAAAGCATTCATATATATGTTTTTTTAGAAAGGATACAAAAACTTAAAAATATCCTAATAATTCACAATGCATCAATTTATTTTTTCTTAAATTTTTATAAAAATTTAAGATTGGTATCGCAATGGGTTAAGTAGAAAAATGATAGGGTTTTTAGGTTTATTTTATTGGGCCTTTTTTTAAGTACATACATATACATATTTTTATAAAACATTTGTAAAAAAATTAAAACTTAGGACTAAAATGTAATATCCTAACTAAAATAATTAAAAAATAGTATCCTACTTACACAAATTTGTTAAAATTTAATTAAATAAAAAATAGAATTAGTAGAAAAATTGCGCCCTTGCTCCCGAGGCTTAAAACTAACTTAATATTAACTTATAACTAAGAACAAAATTAAAAACAAACAATAAAATTATAATGATACTAAAAAATAATAAAAATTCGGACAAACCAAACTATTCTCTGTGTGTGCCTTGTACACTCTTTGAGAAACAATTGTGTCTCAAAGAAGTGGACAGATCAAAAGATCATTCATGTATCCAATGGGGGATACATAATTAATATTTGACCAGCTAAATTGCTTCTGTTGTTCGTAAATATCTTAGATATAATTATTTTCATGAAAGAAAGTCCTTGTTATGAATCTCCCAAGAATGTCACAAACATAAAGTCCGATGGGAGTTATTCTAGATTCACTATATATATATTTATTTGAATATCGTTTACAAAAGGATTTAAAGTGTTTCCCAATGCAGTTTCGCAATATTTTTCTTTCGAAAATTTCCATTTCCTTTACAAAAGGATTTAAAGTGTTTCCCAATACAGTTTCGCAATATTTTTCTTTCGAAAATTTCCATTTCCACATGGAACCAAATTGGAAATCCATATAACTGGTCTTAAGCTCGTTTTATATAGCAAAAGTTTAGTATTTACTGGTAAATTTTTGTTATTGAGAATTCTTGAAAATGAACCCAATATTCTATTGGCTTTTTCCAGTACTATGCGGGCATGTTCGTTAAATTTTAGAAGTTTATTAAAGGTCACTCCAAGGTATTTAATCTTATCCCTAAACGGAATTTCAATGTTGCTGATGCAGAGCTTTAGCTGTTTACTCTCTGGATCAACAAATCCTCTACATTTGCCCGAAGCATTACGTAAGCAGATAGAATCACATTTTGATATGTTTATCTTTAACCCCCACTCGTCATAAAAATTTCTTACAGTTTCGAAGTGTTCAGTAACTTGCTCTAATGCCCTACGTGGAGATTCGTTATGAGAGTGAACAAGAGAATCATCAGCATATAACAAAGTAATGGAATCCGAGCCAATGTGAGAAAAGTCATGCACAAAAATGTTATAAAGGTGTGCTGCCAAAATCGATTCCTGAGGAACACCACAATATACGTTTCCAAAATCGGAAAGCATTTGGCCAAATTGAACAGAGAATTTCTTATTAGAAAAAAAACTTTTGAATAATTTGATAATAGGAGGATGAAATCCAATTCGAATCATTTTATAAATAATACCATTGTGATAAGCATGGTCGAAGGCCTTCTCAACATCCAATGACACCGCTACTGTGCATTGTTTAATTCGAAGATTACTCACTACGTCAATTTGGATTTAGTGGAATGATTTTTCCTAAAACCGAATTGCAGATTTGGAATATAAGGTTCAGTAACTCCATTATCCATTTTGTCACGTAAAACTTTTTCAAAAGCTTTCCTACATTTGAAAGTAAAGAAATTGGCCTGAGGTTATTGATATCCGTATTGTTAGGCTTCTTTTTAATATGAATTATTTTAGATATCTTCCACACATTTGGAAAATAAGAATTGCTAATACATTGATTGGAAATGATCGTAAGGTATTCAAGCGCTTTTATAGGAAGTTTTCGAATAATGAAATTTGAAATATTGTCAAATCCGCAAGATTACTGTTGTTAATATTCTTTGTATGCTCCAACAATTCATTCAAGTTGACAAGTCTATCACAATTTTGAGTATTATTATTATTTTTTCGCCTTTGTACCAGCATTTTTATTACGCTCCCCGTTAAACTTCTAAAAGAACCTTAACAGTAATTTGGGACATATTCCAAGAAACATATGATTTAAATTTTAACCATTAAAGACCCACACCCCAAATAGTACGTCACTTAAGCCGGATCAAGAACCCGCATTTTATATTTCAAGATCTTTCATTAAGCAGTTAAAGAAGGGATAGATTTGAATAATTCCTATTTTAACCATGATTCTTTGCCCCTCCTCAATGGAATTTCCAAAAATCCACTCAATACAGATGTCTACTCCTGACAAATTTTATTATCGTAGCTTCGGCGGTTTAGCATGGCCGCCAAGGGTTAGACTTTTTCAACCTTTTAGCCCTACTTCTCGTGATAAGAACCTACATACCAAATTCTAGGTTACTCGCTTTAGTGGTTTGGCATGACCGCCAATGGGTCCCTACGTTAACCCCTATTTTTATCACGTTCCTGGCCCGAAATCCAAAAAGTATCATATAAGTGAGTTCATATTCAAGAAAACATATTTTAATTATCACATTTCTGACCAAAGTGTATTTGGCAGAGATTTCCAAAATCCGCTTTATACAGATGTCTACTTCTGATTAGAAACTCAAGTACCAAATTTCAAGTTCCTAGAATCAAAGGTTTCGCCAGACCGCCAAGGGAAATATTTTTCCCCTCCCCGTAGGAATTGCCAGAAATCCCGTAACTACAGATGTCTTCATGTGATAAGGTACGCACATACCAATCTTCACGTTCCCCGCTTTAGTGGTGCGGCCACGCCAAGGAGAAAACTTTTAGCCCTTCCTAGTAGAAATTTCCAAAAATCCGCTCTATACAGATGTCTACTCCTGTTTAGAAACTCACGTAAATCTCTTTTGCTACTCCACATGATAATTTCCAAAAATCCCATCAATACGGATATCTACTCGTGATAAGGTACTAAGATACCAAATTTAAAGTTCCTAGCTTCAGCGGTTTGGCCAGGCTGCCAAAGGGAACTATTTTACCACGTTGCTGGTCCGAATTCCAAAAAGTACCACACAATGGAGTTGGGTCATATCCGAAAGAACACATATTTCAGCTTTTTATCCCAAATGGTTTGTTCAGGACGCCAAGGGAAGACTTTCTCGTTATTGACCCTCCCCGTAGAAATTTGCAAAAATCCCTTATGCCAAATTTCAAGTTCCTAACTCCAGCGGTATATGCTGAGCGATGTTGAGTCGTTGATTAAGTGAATGAGTGAGTGAGTACGTAACTAAATCCTTATATACAGGGTGATTCAGTCACGACCCGCCAAATTTCACCAGCGTGTTCGTTGTCTCATTTTATGAAGATATGTCCATTACGACCATCCCCGGAAATGCAAGTGTGCGAAATGGCAGGGGTTTGAAAATTTTCGGATTGGTGGTCGGAGGGTAGTAGGGTAAAATTGCTAACTTCTGAACCAGTGGTCAGATTTTTTTGTTTTTTGGCTTTTTTGAAAGGTCTTTAGAAGCGCTTTCATAATCATTAAAGAAAAATTAAAAATAAAGTGAAGTCACCGAGATAACGAGCTTTAAAAAAAGAAAATTTAAAAAAGGCATAGGAACGTGCACATAACCTCAATTTGCTCAGTCAGATGGCAGGTAACTGCCTTTTTGAAGCACAGAGGTCTTACCTTTACAAAGTTATGACCATTTGACTGAAATGCAAAAAGTTTTGTTTTTTTTTTGATGTGAAATAAAAGCACATATTCATTTGTATGCCTTTATTTTAAAAGTCGTTGTTGGTAAAGACGTGTGAAAAATTTTGTTTACGTGGTTTGTTTACGTGTTTAAAGGCATACAAATGAATATGTGCTTTTATTTCACATCAAAAAAAAAAACAAAACTTTTTGCATTTCAGTCAAATGGTCATAACTTTGTAAAGGTAAGACCTCTGTGCTTCGAAAAGGACATTTCGGAAAGGTAAGAGGCAGAACTATCTTCGAATAGAAAAAAAAAATAGGAGTTACCTGCCATCTGACTGAGCAAATTGAGGTTATGTGCACGTTCCTATGTCTTTTTTTTAAATTTTCTTTTTTTAAAGCTCGTTATCTCGGTGACTTCACTTTATTTTTAATTTTTCTTTAATGATTATGAAAGCGCTTCTAAAGACCTTTCAAAAAAGCCAAAAAACAAAAAAATCTGACCACTGGTTCAGAAGTTAGCAATTTTACCCTACTACCCTCCGACCACCAATCCGAAAATTTTCAAACCCCTGCCATTTCGCACACTTGCATTTCCGGGGATGGTCTTAATGGACATATCTTCATAAAACGAACACGCTGGTGAAATTTGGCGGGTCGTGACTGAATCACCCTGTATATATAGATTTAAATATTCTATATTTTTTTATTGAAAAAAATTGTAGTAATATTAAATAAAAATCGTTTTTCTAAGTAACCAATTGTAACCCAAATTTGAATTTAGTGCTTAATCAGTCATCATATTGTGCAACAAAAGTCCTTTTCGTCGTGTTTACCGCATCCCGCCTTCGATTAAAGGTCTTAAAAATATGTATAAGGAAACTTATTAATTGTTCATAATCAACAAAGTCAGATAATCTACTGCCTATTTTTCCACAAATATAATCTACATACGGTCAAGTATTTTATTTTAGGGTGTTGTTAAGTAATTTCGTTGTATGAGTTGTTGTCACTCATTGCCGAATTTTTATAAAATCGGCAAGTTTCGGCAGACAATTTAACTAGTCCCTTAAAGTAGATACTTTAACTGTTTGTCTAAAACAAATTCGGAACTGATTCTTTGTGTTCCATAAAACTTATCTCTTGGAGCACTTATTTTTTATTTTTGAGATTTCACGAAAAAAGTTATTTCTTCAATTAAATAACACTAAAAATACTTTTCAGGTTCTAGAAGCGAATTTATGCGATAAAAGCAGAGAGGAATCTGAACTTTTAAATTAAAAATGAAAAGACGGTTTTAATAAAAAGTTTCATTCTTTCAAAGATGGCAAATTTTAAGTAACTGTTACTGTTATTTTTATTTCACTAAAAAATATTCAAGTTCAGAGTACCGTTATTTTGTTACTGTTGAAAAAATTTTGAAACATTTTACATTTCCCACTTGATAAAATGTACTAAAACTGATGTGTTTTCATAAAAGAATTTCCTTGCAAAATTTACTTAGTGTTGAAATAACGACGAAAATGCTTGGGTAATACGCTAAACTGAGTTTTTTTTTTTTAATTTCACAAGTTGGTTTTTTGGTAATTTATTCATGTTTATGCTATGTAAAATTTACATTCGTGTATGTGCCAGAAAACGAAACCGCAAAAGTAAAACGAGTTTACAAAATTAGGTGTGCCAGATTCCGATATCGCAATTTTTTTGCTCGTTTTAAATCGAGCAGTTGTACTTTGTCGAAAGTAAATAGAATGTAGATTTTTTCCTAGAAAGGTTTGTTAAATAATAAAAACAACAATTAGTATTAAAAATTTGAAATGTTTTTTATTTATTTTAAGTCAAAAAGCAATCTTTTAATAGCTTCTTCAATTTAAAAGAAGACTTTTAAAAATCTCTTTATATTTCATGTATTTTTACAAAAATCTGTGGCAATGAAATAAAATGAATTTTTTTTAAACAAAGTTTTAGTTTAACCATTAAAAAAACACTTTGAACTGAACATGAACAATGTAAATTAATTTTTTTATCATGCACTTAAATAATTTATTATTAACTTTTGTTAATAAACTGTTTTAAAAAAAAATATTTCTTGAAAATAACACTTTTTTTTTACAAATCGCAAATTTACTTAAAGTCTTCTTCTTCTTTTATAATGATGTTCGAAAAATCTAGAGTTACCGAAGTTCACAAACTTCAATAAGTCAAGTTTTTTTTTGCATTTTTTTATTTATTAACAACATAACAACAAATTAACAATTAGAATGTATATAAAAATAAATAGCAAATATGTTTTTAATTGTTTTGTTAAAAATAAACACATAAAAACTATTGATTTAGTTGCAAAATGATTGCAATAATTTAAAATGGCAGCCCTAGATTTTAATGACATATGTTTTTAAAAAACATTTGCATGTCGTGTCAGGGATGATAAAGTTGCTACTATAGTACTTTTTGTTGTAGTATTTTAAAAGTACCATGGTACTCTTATGACCACTTGACTACTTTATTTGCAAATTTTTGTTTATGAAAACACTCCCAATAAGAGATAAAACTAATAACGAAATTGTTTCCCCATACATTTTGTATGAATAGCGAAAATCCGCTAGACTGCTGACTAAAACTTCGTCATAATTCAATTTAATTCAATTTAAGCTAAATCTTTTGTCAAAATTCATTTTAAAAAACAAAACGGAATGTAAAAAAAAAAAATTTAAATTTCCGATAGAAAACCCTTGTAAATCTATTACAAAAAAGCAGGTGTCACTTACACTTAAACAACATCGGCTAAGTTTTGTTTTAGATGCTGTTCACAATAAAAGCTTAAGGCAAATTTATTTTCACATACAATTTTTACTAAAATTTCCCATACAGAGTGTACAGTTTCGCTTTTAGTTTTAGCTTTTGTTGTGAACAAGCTCTTAAATAAATAATACATAAATTTTCATGACGATTTGGTTTGTTAATTTGTTTAGTACTGTTAGGGATAAAAAGTACTATTTTGAAAATTGAATTTATCATCTCTGTGTTGTGTACAAGCAAAAAAAAAAGAAAAAAAGATAAAAGAACGGCGACAAGTTTTGAAAAAAAAGCCATAACAATTTACTGCATCTTCTTTTTATTTTTTGTTGGCCCACGCAGCCGTAAATAAACATAACTTTAAACAAAAACACCGGGCATTTTTGGTATAATTTTTTTGTTTACAGCTTTTTTCCTTTTTGATAATATACAACAGCTGATTAAAATTACGTTTACAAGCTTTTGACATTTAAAATTTTTTTTCGAACAAAACTTCGAATATACCAAAACGTACGTTTTAAGGAACACCAATTTCTACATGACTCGTTTTCAAAAAAGTTTGCTATTTGAAAACGACTCGATATCCAGCACATAGCCGATTGATCATCTTTTATACAAAAGATACTATGTAAAGGGTCCGCCAAATAACTGTATTTTTGAACTCCTGAACCAATTGGACTTTGTATGGCGTCATACCAAGGTCTTTATGCAAAATTCGTCTCAATGATGTCTCCGAAATGTTCAATTGTTGAGAACGACGGTGAATTGATGTTGATGGCGCTTCACGCACACTTTCTGCCACAGCAGCAATATTCTCGGGTGTACGCACTGTTTTTGGCTTTTCACGCTTTGGTTTATCGATGAGGATGCCAGTTTCTTTCACTTTTTCACAAGATAACAATAAAACTAATTATCTGTCAAATCAGACATGAGCTAAGTGTTACCATTCACGAAATAAGCACTAGTTGGAAAAAAAAAACGTTAGATGGCGGACCATTTAACATTTACATTGATGAACTTTGGAAAATAAAATAAGCTACAAGTATATTTTTCTAATAAATTACAAAAAACACTTAGAATTTAGTTTGACATACACCAATCAATGTGGCAATATTTTTTTAAAAATGGCTATAGCGAACATAGAGTCATAATGGTGGTAGAGTTTCTTAAGTATTTTATTTCTGATGCAATTTAATTAAATAAAAAGAATGTACGAAAAACGAAAAATTATAAATAATGTAAGCAATATCTTATATATTAATAGGAAAATCTAAATACTAATTGTATTGTTTTTTTTCAGGTACAATGTGTATTGTATGTATTTCCATATAAACTTGATGGTTAAGAATAAAACTTTGGATATTTCGAGATTAGTTTTTGATAGTTTTTGAAAATTTGTCAGAAGCTATTGGAAATGTGTAAAAGCAAATTAGAATTGAGAGATCAAAATTAAATTAACCTTTTAACTAGTAAGATTGCCTCAAGGCACTCAATATGAAATAGTCCACAAATGCGTCAAATGAGTAATTTATAATTAGAAATTGATGTATTCCGCAAGTGAACAAAATGTACTAAATGTTTTGTGAAGACATTTTACTTGTGCAGTGAACGGTTTGGAAGCGAGAGAGTGTCATAGTTAAAATTTCAAAAAAATAATGATCTTGAAATGAACACAAATTTTAAAAACCTTAAAAACGTATTTCAAATTATTAAAAACCGTTGATAATAAACATAAACTAAGATTAAAGCTTAAGCTTTTATAGTAGGTTATTAGTTATATACTAGGACACACGGTATTCGGTGAGGATACCGTTAAAGGACATCTTGCTGACTTAAAAACAAATAGACGAATTATTATGAAATTTGGCTGAAATAATGTATTTAGTATTATTAATAAAGCGTTTCAACAGTATGTATCGAAGTTAAGGTGCGTTTTCGTGGAATTTCGCTTTTCCAAAAAAAGCGAAAATTGCAATATCTTCTTAAGTAAAAGCACGAACAGTTTTATTTTTGAATTTAAATTATATATTAGTAAGATAAATAAATACCTTTGGCACAAACTTACTCCTATTCGTTCATTAGTTTTCGAGATAACCTCTAAACCTATTTTGGAAAATATCGCTTAAAGTAGGCCACGAAAAAAAAAATTGTAGAAGATTTTTTTTTTATTTCTTATGCCATAGATTACATAGACCTCAAACTCTTTGATGTTAGCTGTCAACGCACGTAACTCCTGAGAATGTATAGAACATACTTCGTATACCTATACAAAAATATTTGAATGTGCATGAAAAAATATGTTTGATGTTAAAAGAAGATCTATGTTAAATATGTTTCATGCTGAGGTTTAAGAGGGTTAAGTCAAACAAATGATTTATTTTTTATATTAAATTTGAAATTACAATGGATCTTAAGGTGTTACTTTTTAAACCGTTTACAACTTCAGAACTCAACTTATTTCGTAGGTAGATCTGTAATTTTGTTTAAGATAAAACAATTACTATGAATAACGGTTCGATTGAAAATAAAAAACTAAATCAGTTTTTTCTAGAAACTGATTTTCTGTTAACTGAGAACGGAAAAAGTGGTGTACCACGATTAAATAAAACAATTTTGTTTTTTATTACACTAAGTGCCAGTTTTTAGGATGTAGATTATCTTTAAACTTAGATTAACGAAGTTTGTAAATGGAATGGAAATGTGGTTTATTTTGCATTATTATAATAAAGGCTAAAATTATAAACAAGATTAAGTGGTTCCAACAAATGTTTGTTAATAAACTTAGAAATGGCAGACAACATTCGTTAGCGGTTTAACTAAACCACCCCAAAAACTCGGCATAAATGTACCAAATTCCGAATAAAATAGATTTATGACACTTTCGAGTTTTTACGAAATGGACATTAGTCATATAAAATCTATTATAAATAGTATTTATTAAACCAAGGAACATATAAACCAGGAGGTAAAAAGGTAACGTTCGGCGAAACGAACGCTTTTTAAAAGCGTTCGTTATCGAAAACACTTCGAAAAAATCTAAGCACAATGAATGCGTTTAAACTCTCCAAAACCCGCAGTAGAAAAGTATTTTTTTTTACAAAAAAAAAAATATGCATAAATGGTTTTGTTGTCATAAGTATTTAAATTTAACCCAGGATAATTTTACAATTTCTCTTGAAATTAGAAAAATTTTAATAATTAATTAATTTAAGAGTAAAATCAATTTTTTGTGTGTTTTAAAACTGTAAATAATCGAAAACGTCAATATTGTTTGTGTTGTTTATGTCATAAAAATCAGTCCTTACTTCGTCCATGTACGGAAATTAGTTGGCAGGAGTAAGAAATTTAAGAAAAAATTTTAAAAAAATATATATCACAGCTCAATTATTTATTAATAAATAATTCTTTAAATCCCCAAATCATTTTTTATATATCAATCATTAATTTTATACATCGAATTTCTGAATCGCTTAACATTTTGGCTTCTACAAAAATATGGTACTAATTATTCTTAAAAACGCATCTTCCAAATTGTTGCAAAATATAATTTAATATGGCTAACCTTCAAACACGCAAAAAAGTTAGTAGTCAGTAAAAATTTTTGCTGAATCAGCAAAATTTTAGTCAGTCAAAAAAATTGCTAATGTAAGTAAAATCTCTTGCTAAAAATTAGCCAGCTGATTTTAGCAACAAAATTAGTAGATTCCGCTCAAGTTTTGCTAACACTTAGTTGATTACACTGGTTTACAAATTTTAAAAAATTTTGCGACCCACGACATTTGGCATTTATTTTTAATGTAAAAAAGCGCACTGAATCTGAAAATTAAGTCGAAAAGTCAAAAAGTAGAACAGTTTTTAAGATATCGCTATCTTTTGAAATTTTCAAATTATGAAATTTTCGATTTTTAAAAAAAGTGGTTTTACTTAATTAAAAATATATATCGACAACTTCGCTTATATTTTAACGAAATTCAGAAAAAAAGGTAAATTCCCAGGTAGAAATTTGGGATGGTACAAAAAACGAAGAGTTTTCAAAACGTTTGTTTTTGATGGTACTAAAATAAAAGCGTTTCCAAAGCGATAATTGCAAATAATACGAAAAAAAGCATTTAAAAAACATTATTTTGGATTGCTATTCGAACGTTCGGACAAAGTATTTTAGGAATACTTTTTATACAAAACTTACAAATATTTGTGAAATAAAAACACTGTAAAAACATTGGTTCAAAGCGTTTTTCCAACGTTTGTAAAAAGTACTTTAGAAGTTCTTATCGTACAAAATTTACAACGGTTTATAAAATGAAACCAATGTAAAACCATTGCGTTAAAGCGTTTTTCTAACATTTGCCAATAGTACTTTAGAAATACTTTTTTTTTTACAAAATATTTTACTGATTAAAAAACAACACTGTCATAAGGGGGTCTATCTATATGCGAACTCGGTTTCTTATGCAATTTTTTTATATAATGAAATATATCTATTTTCCAATAGAGGGCTTTTTATTTTCATATTTGAATATTCGATTTTTAATTTCATTGATTTTATTGATATGTTTTTATATATCAAATTTAAATCTATTTTTTCTTTTGTGGTTGTCACAATATCGTTTCGTCAAAATTATGTTTTATGTTTATATTTTTTATACTAAATCACATTTCCCTTAATTTAAAACCCTGAAGTAATACTTTTATGTTTCAAGCTTATTAATTTATATTTTGTTACTTTAAAATA
This sequence comes from Delia radicum, assembly GCA_021234595.1. Taxonomy (NCBI): domain Eukaryota; kingdom Metazoa; phylum Arthropoda; class Insecta; order Diptera; family Anthomyiidae; genus Delia; species Delia radicum. The sequence continues at coordinate 161,443,374 of CM037853.1, read as the reverse complement.
TATTTTAATTAAATTCAATAAAAATATTATTTTTCAAAATGTAAATATATAAAATTGTTTAAAATTATTATTCTGATATTTGTGTTGAAAACAATGACAAAGTACTTTAATTGTAGCCTTTTAACGCTTAGAGAACGTTAAAACTGTAAATTGGTATTTATGAACAATTCATAAAGATCTTTAAAATTTGTCTTTCGAGCGTTTTGACAATGTTCAAAATTACAACCCTCAAAGCGGTTATCATTTGGGTCGTTTTCATAACGCTTAATAACTGTAAGCCAAAATGTTCTGCAAATACTTATTTAACGATTGAAAAAGCATTTCAAAAATTTTGTTTTGCAATGTTTTGAGAACGTTATAAAATACCATCCTCAGACCGTAAATTTGGGTTATCATTTTGCACATTCTCAAAACGCTTTAAATTTGTAATTTGGTATGTTCTGAAAACGCTTGTACCATCATGAAAAATGCTTTTAAAACGTTTTAAAGATTGTATTTTTCTACCTGGGTTCTATTGTAAATTTCGCTAAGTTAAAATTGTTTTAAAATTTATTTCTCTCTTTGCAGTTCAAGTCTGCTCCATCAAAAAGAAAATAAGATGCTCCCTAATAAAATCGGCTAATAACTGTAGACGCTACTTGCATTTGACTAAAAATGCAGAAATTCAGTTTTTATACATTTTTACTTTATTAAGTGTAATCTTACATAAAAAATATCTAGAAGTATTAACTAAAATTTGTTAAGGCTTGATTTGCTACTCCTTTTATGTGTACTGCTAGTTTCTATAGTCAGAAACCAACAATAATCACCCATCATCGCTTCGTCCCAAAATCCTTGGTAGCGACGTTCCATTTCCGTTATTTGTTGGTGAAAACGTTCATATTTACACCTATTTTCTAATAGTTTGTAAGCAAGTTTTCGATGACTTCTTTATAATCCAAGCTTCTAAAATTACCTAAAAATCATTAAACAACAAGACGAAATAAATCCCATGCTTTCAACTCATCCTCTGACAAAACTAAACTGAATTTAGGGTCGCCAAGTAGTTTTTTTTATTTGTGGACCTACAAATGCACCTTCTTTAATCTAAGCATCAGATAAATTCGGAAAAATGTTTTTAAAATAACGAAATGAGTCACCATCTTTAGATAAAGCCTTCACAAAGTTTTTAAAGAGACCAAGTTTAACATGTAATGGTGGAATAATACATTTTTCTTGTTTAACGAGTGGTTCGAATTTAACGTTTTCTTTACCAACAGTAAAATCAATTCTCTTCGGCCAAATTTTCCGGGAATAATGATGTTGACGTGCTCGACTGTCCCATTTGTACAAAAAGCACATGTATTTTGTGTATCCTTGTTGCAAGCCAGTAATTATCAACTTTGTAGTTAATAAGATTAAACAATAAGGCCATTGATTCATACGATTCTTTCAAATTAACAGCATGTGCCAGTGGAATCGAAGGTTTAATGTTTCCCTGGTGTAACAGAACAGCTTTTAAACTAAGTTTACTACTGTCGATGAACAAACGCCATTCGATTGGATGATACAGCTCATTAAATTCTTTAAATAAAATAAATAAATATTCACTTATGTAGATCACTTCCAACTACTTACAGTAAACAGTGTTACATGCATATCATATTTTAAAATGTGCACAAAACGGGGAATCCCTAAGCTCTAAATGCTTTCGCTGCTTATAAAAACACACACACATTTCGTATACATTGGAAATAGACAACAAGTAGGTTTTTCGTACCGAAAAAAAAAAACAAAAAGTGATGTCAACTTTTTAAAACGGTAAAAATTATTAAAAATAATTACAAATGTATATAAAATAGTATAAAAAAAGTCGATTTTAAAACCGCATAACACCAAATCCGAACTAAAAAAACCGCATAAAAATCCCGAGTGTAATGTAATTTTTTTGTATTGTAAAAAGGCGCTTAAACCTTGTGATCTTCTTGCAATGTATAAAAAATATAACGAAGTATTGTCAAAACAAACAAATACAGCCGTATTTGTATAAAAACTGAATTTCTGCATTTTTATTTTAATGCAAGTAGCGTCTACAATTTTTAACCGATTTTATTAAGGAGCATCTTATTTTCTTTGTAATGGAGTAGACTTGAATTGCAAAGAGAGAAATAAATTTTAAAACCAATTTTTACAATAGAATTTACTTTTTTTTCTAAATTTCGATAAAATTGAAGCAAAATTGTCGATATATCGATAAAAAGATTCTAAGGCGATAATCGGATTGAAAAATATTGTATAAAGAATTGATAAAGCTTTTAATTAGTTTTAATTTAAAAATAAAAACATTCAAATCCACCGTTTTGTCCGGAGTAAAACCACTTTTTTTAAAAATCGAAAATTTGAAAAGTTAGCGATATCTTAAAAACTGTTCTACTTTTGGACTTTTCGAATCCAGCGCACTATTTTACATAGAAAATATATGCCATATGTCGTTTGTCAAAATCACTGTAAACTAGTGTTATAAATTACAAAATCTTTGTTAAAAGTAAATAAAATGTTTGCTGAATATTAGTAGACTGAAAAAAACTAAAAAAAAAATTACAAAAACTATACTTTAGTTGATTTATTTGCTGAAAATCTTAATTTTATTTTGATTTTTTTAAAAACAATTTACACTACGTTACAAAATAAAAAAATATTCATACTTCCACATTGACGACATGAATTAATTTAATATAAAAATATATAAAATTAATTCTTATAAAATAAACAAAATTATCTTTCAACTACTTACATCAATGGTTGCCTAAATGGTGGCATCTTTTAATGGAAGAAAAATGTAGTAAGTCTAGATACGAAACAAGAAAATATGCCATATACAATCAGGGATGGCAGGCAATACCGCTAAAATACCTTTATCGATTTAAAACCCTTTCAACTGACTATGGTTATCCCTAAAATACCATTACCGAAATAATTGAAATACCGTTATCCGTAAAATACCGTTACCGATATAACTAAAATACCAATATCCTTAAAATACCGTTACCGAAATAACTAAAATACCGTTATCGCTAAAATACCGCTATCGATATAATTGAAATAGCGTTATCCTTAAAACACCGTTACCGCAATAATCTGACAAAATCAGAAAAAATAATCGCTGTAAATAGATATATATTTTCCCAAAGCGTGATCATAAACTACCTAGTCTTTACAATTCGGACATAATGTGACTAAAATTATCGATATGCATTAACATTACCTGAATAACTAAAATAACGTTATCCTTAAAAAAAACCGTTATCCCTAAAATAACGTTACCGAAATAATTAAAAACCCGTTACCGCTATAATAATAACGAAATAATTAAAATACCGTTAATGCTGAAAAAGACTATTACCGAAATAACTGAAATATCGTTACCCCTAAAATACCGTTACATAAATAAACAGAAATAGCGTTACTCTTACCCGCATCGAATCGGTTACCATCCTTTTTATGCAATAAAAAAAGGAAACTTAAAAAGTTAAGATGTGTGCAATTGTCTTTCGCTTTAGTCTGTCTACCTGAAGGTGTACATTAATAATCACTATAAACATTTAGTTTACAAATACACATCTAAACTTTTATTAAATTTAAATATTTTATTTTGTCTTTAATTAAATTGATAGACAATTACTTTGACAAGCCGGTGTCAACACAATATTTAAGTTTTTTTTTATCTAGAATGTATGTATATACATTGTTGGCGTATTTTTGTTTCACGTATAAAAAACATGTACAAATTTCTTCCATGGTTGATTTTTTTATATGTCTTACAAGTATTTTTTTCCTCGTATCTACTACATCTTGACATGCCACTACATCTACTTCATGCTGCGTATATCTTTCAATCTGGTTTTCGTAAAAAGTTAGTAAAGTCAGCAAAAAATGTAGCTGAGTCATCAAAATTTTAGTCAGGAGGGTGCTTGCAAAAAAATTGCTAATGTCAGCAAAATCTGATTTTTAGCAACAACATTAGTAGATTCAGCAAAAGTTTTGCTAACACTTAGTTGATTAAAAATTAAAAAATCCTTGCTAAAAGTTAATAAAATTTTTGCTGAACATTAGTAGACTAAAAAAACTCAAAAAACCCGACATATTTTCACTTACAACTGCTTTTGTGTACGACACGGAACTTTTTTCTTGTCAAGTTACATTTAAGAACGTTGTCAGATTATGTGTGAAAATATTGAAGCGTTCGGCTCATTATTTCGCTTTCTAATGTAAATTGAACAAGATGTGAGTAATGGAATTTTTTGGCATCTTTAGTGCCCTAATTGATAGAAGCACACCATTTCAAACAAAAGTGACAGTATTGGGATCTTGTTCTGTAACCTTCATCAATCATTTAATAAGAATCTTAATATCAATTGATTGTTTGAGTGTACTATTTGAATATCACTATACATGAATATCACTGCATATTTACGCCCGTATTTAAAAATATCTTAATTCAGATTTCAAATACATTTTAGTTAAAACACATTTTAAGCCTTAAAACTGTATTCATAAATGAATATTAGCTTAAAATATATATTTGAAACCTTGTGTACAAGATAATTTTCATTTATGAAGTTTTAAGACTAAAATTTGTGTTTTAACTAAAATGCATTTGAAATGCTGTTTAATATTTTTATGAATACGGGGGTTAGTTTACAAATACACATTTAATTTTTACTAAATTTAAATATTTTATTTTGTCATTAATTTAATTAATAGATAATTACTTTGCCATGCCGGTGACAAAACAAAATTTAAGTTTTTTTAATCCACAATGTATGTATAAACATTTTTGTGGTTCTGGTTGAATTTTTTTTATATGTCTTACAAAGTTGTACTTTTTAGTATCATTTTCTTTGTCTCTACTATATCTTGACTTTCAATCTGGTTGCCGTCCACACTATTAATGTGCGTATCAGCAAATTTTTTTTTAGCAAAATAAATTAGTAAAACATTAGTAAAATATTAGTAAAACATTAGTTCAAAATAGTAAAGTGCTGAAAGTATCTATATAGATAAAATACTATGTTTGTATGTTTGTCCTCTATAGACTCTAAAACTATCCAACCGATTTGGCCCAAACCGGTTTCATTTGAAAGGTTATAGTCCAAATTAGGGTTTCGGCTATATATTTCAAGTGGGCGTGGCCCCTCCCACATAAATTGAATAACATCATATATCTTGACTATTGTGACAGCAAGAGTTTTGAAACATTGCAGTATCCCATATGTTACTGATTTGAATAATCAGGAAAAAAAATGGGCGGGATCGGACCAGTGGGAGTGGCAGCTCCTATACAAAGTAAATATTTAATATCATATATCAACAGTTCTATAATAGCCAGAGTCTTAGAAATTTGTGCACGTTGATTATATTATGAATAGTCATGGGAAAATTGGGCGGGATCATACCAGTGGGCGTGGCAGTTCCCATACAAAGTGATTATTTAGCTCATATACAAAATTAATATTAAATATCTAGGGTTCTATATTAGCTATATACCCTTCAAATGTTGTACGAGTCCATCAATTACAAATATTAGTAGTCGAACTGAAAATGGGCGGAATGGGATAAATGGGCGTGGTACCAAAAGCAAAAAACAAATAAGCATTAAAATAAATTATCACATTCAAGACTTTTTGCAAGGTTATTTAATAATGTTGTTCAAAAATTGTTTTAGCGTTACTCATAGTCCTAGAATAAATAAAAAAGGTAAAGAAGTAAAAAATAAATTTTATGATATGGTTTTAAGTAACAATTCATGTTTACCAGGTACACTTAACATAAAAAATATATTTTATTGCTATGGTAATCACATGCGGTTTAATTTCCATCATTACAGAATTTAACAAGTGAATTAGTTCAGGTATATACAAGTCATCATAGAATTAACAAGTGAAATGGATCAGGTATATTTCATTCAACTGATTTCCTTCTTAAAATTTTATTGGGATTTCCCCCCTTAAGCGTGAAAAACGCGTTTTCAATAACACAGGTATTTATTGAACATTTTTCAATAATTTTATTGCTGCATCAGGCAAATTTAAAAAAAAAAAATGAATATATAATTCTGTTTGATGTTTGATCTAATTATGATGATAAATATGAGCATGAGCGGCGCTTTAATACACCGGTAATAGGTGACGTCGCAGTTGTTATGGCAGTTGTTTTTAGCTATTCATTTTATATACTTCAGCAAATAAAGGCGATAGAAGGACAAAGAGGCGTTGGGCTTCCCATGAAATTACAAATTTTAAAATGATTTACTAATGTGAATTTATTTTTTTTAATTATTTATTTGCGTAAAAGAAATTTCTTGATTTAAAGAATCAATTACAATTAAAATTTGAAGGCAAAAGAACGTTTGCCTGGTCAGCTAGTAACTAAAATATTAGCTGACAACACAATTTAAGCAAAAAATTTTGCTGAAAACTAGTATACTTGATTTACAAGACGTTTTACGAACTTATTTTTTTGAGTGTAGTTTAATCAAGAATACATACAAAAACTACGATTTTTGAGGTTTGTACGAAGTTCACGATTTTAAAACGTAATTGACTGAAATTTTCTTTTCTGAAAACTTTTTTCAGGACCATAACGAACAAATCAAAAAAATAATTACACACATCGCAGATATATTCACCACATTCTTATCTGTGACATCATCTGACAGCAAAGTCGAAGAGTAAAATATCTATGTAATCTATATTGCAAACAAATTATTGAATTTTTTCAAACATATTTATTCACATTTTTTGATTTTTATTGATATAGATTTAGGAGAGGTATAAAATTGTCGAATTTACGTCGAATTAGTATTTTTAATTAGATATTAGGGTATTTCGAGAGCAAAAAATACAAATTTAGAAATCAGAAGCCCACCAATAACGATTAGTTCATACTAAGGAAAATAAAACATTTGCATTAGAAAAATCATTATTAATGATAATGAAATTACGCAAAACAAGCTTTTGTGATGGAATGCACTATTTTTTGAATTCGAAGCGATGTGACACAACAAGCAAGGAGTGAAATTGGAGTGCTTAATATTGGGAACGAAATTTGATGGAACGGAGAATGAGTGGAATTTAATGACTAAACATGAAGAACGAAATGGAATGGAACGGGGAACGAGAAATGTAATTGGAACATTAGTTACAGGTAACGAAATTGTATTAAACTGAGAACGAACTTTGTTTTATCGGAGTATCTAAATTTATATTAAAAGTAAAAAATAAATAAATCACCCTGTGGCAGCTTTGTAAAAAATGGAATCCTCTGGATCTTTTTTGGACCTAGCCTATTTGTATTAACGGGGCCCATTTATTTTGTCCGTTTTGCCCCATCTCGTTTAGTTTCAGAGATACAGACCATTAAAAAACGCCTCCTTCTAAAATGGCTAGTATCTCAAAACCTAAGCGTGATGTCGGAAAACGGACAAACATTTTGCAAAACTTGACGTACGTAACACGTACCTGTGTTAAGTGTTCCGATTCTACTCGTTCCCCGTTCCATTCCATATCGTTCCAGTTTGAACCAATGTTCCATTGTATTATCGTAGTATTTAAATTTGTAGTTTCATGTATGTAATGTGGGTAAACAAACTATTAAGACGCCCTGTGGTTGTTTCATACAAAAATAATCCCTCCTGTTGGTTGTCGGACCTATCCTATTTGTATGATCAGGGTGTATTAATATTTATGCGTGCCGAAAATGTTTTCCGTTTTTCCCCATCTTTCTTTTTTTTTTTTTTTTTTTTTTTAAAGAGAAGCAACACTCAAGAAATTCTTCCTATTAATTAATGCGTTGCTTTCTTTGGAAAGGGGGTAGTGGAGAGATGAAAGGTGGTGAAAGATGAAGGGCTTCAAACATGGGAACACTGTAATTGCGCGAGATAATAAGTCTTAGAACAGTTGTTTGTCGCCACCTGATGTAGAGTTGGCGAATTTATTGAAGCTTTTTGTTTCATAGCCCTGATTCATTATTTTACTTCGGTGGGGTTAAGTGCTATGGGAACACCGAAGGTGGCCGCAGCGATACATATAAGTGATAGAAAACTCATACATATTATTTTTCTAAATTGATGTTGTCGTCACCGGGAATCGAACCCGGGACCATCTTTGTAACAGTCCAACGCGCTAACCATTACACCACAACGCCCACAAGGTTTAGTTTTGCAGATACCGGCCATTTAAAAAATGGAAACGTTTTTGCAAAACTTGACATATGTAACACGTACCAAGAGTACAAATGTGTTAAGTGTTCAGATTCCACTGTGTCATTCTATAATCGGAGTGTTTAAATTTCGTTATATGGGTATATAGGGTACAACGTAAATGGACAAACAAATAATTAAAATACCCTGTGCTTGTTTCATAAAAAATTAATCCTTCCCGGACCTAGCCTTTTTGTAGTATCAGTGTTAATTAATACTCCTGTGGAACAAAAATTTTGTCCGTTTTGCCCATTTTAAAAAATGCTAATATTACAAAATGGTCAGTATGTATTTCGAAAACTAAGCGAGATAGCGCAAAACGGACACTTGGAAACACGCCTCGATAATGGATGTAGGGTTGGGTTTTTTGTTTTACCAATATGTGTGATAATACTAATGAGCTCACGCCATATTCAAATTTCGTTCCCCGTTCTATTCCATTTCGTTATCTGTGTTAAGTGTTCCAATTCCACTAGTTTCATTCCATTTCGTTTTACTTTACTTGGTTGCAAAGCAGACTGATAAATAATACTTACAAAATTTCAAAAATTTCGGGCTCAATAATTATTTAAAATATGCTTGAGTTTGAGCGAGGGCTTTCCATCCCTGATTTGAGGGATTTTTCACAATTTTAAAAGCCTATTTTTCAATGGTACTCAGTTTTTTAATTGGTGCATTATTAATGGAAATGAAACTTAAAACTAAAAAAATATGATAATGAAAATAATTTCATTACCATTGATATCAATGCAATGGTAATTAAATCATTTCATTAGTCCCATGTATGGATCAAATTGATCCAAACATAGCAATGTATTTAAAAAACAAATTCACTCATTTCGGAATACCAGTAGTTTTTAGTATAGTTTTCAAAATTTGGTCATTTTGACCCAACGAGGACAGAAGAGTTAATATCTATTAACTCAATACTAAAAATAGGAAGATTCCATCAGGTCCTTCTGCCTTGCATTGGGCGAATCTATTAATTCTATTGATTATGAATTTGGAAATTCGTTGCCTATATTCGAAGTGTTTTTTTCGCTTCTTTCTTTAAAATATAAACTTACCACATGATCCACATATAAATCCTTTTCTATATGCATTAAATGTAAATGCAAATGATTTACCGAAGCCAATGCACCCGGGCTATTATAACCAATACGAAAATCTTGATTCCCTTCCAAAGAAAGTGAAAAATCTACACAAAATTTTAAACCCTCAAAGTTGATACGTTGTGATAATCCCTTATCAACATCGGGACAAATTAAGGTGTGATATCGCGTTAATGGACTTTTATTAATAAGTAAAGATATTTCTGTTGCTTCTCCAGACTTAAGTTTCAGTATAAGCTCTTCGGGTTTAATCTTGTTAAAATTAAATTTTTCTTGATCAAATAAAGGATCTAATGATAAAATAGTTTGTGGAGGTCTCCGTAAGGTGGTGCGCTCAGGATTTAACTGTAATGTTGGGAAAATTGATTTATTTGTATAAAATCTCCAAAACATAACACAAACATATTTTAATTCTCATTTTACCTCTGAATAAAACTTGTATTTTCCCGGCAAATATTTGCTCTCTGATACTTTTAATTGATAGGAAAATATATTTGGCATTTCTTGTAATTCCTGCCATTTTTCCATTAATTCATTTAATTGGACATTTGCTTGTTTTTTTAAGGACATTTTGGTAATAAAAAATAAAAATCTAGAGTTGTGTCGTTCATGAACGAACTAGTTCAATTGAACGACTCACTCAATTGACCGATATGACTCGTTCACCAATATTCGATCTTGTCGTTCAATCGTTCATTTCGTTCTTTTTATTCACAGAACAATTGCAACTCTATTCAATTAAAACTGCTTGTAAGAGCAATTATTTTTTTTATCAAATAGTAGTAATATTGTTTCAAATTAGGAAAAGCAATTATAGTCATACAAATAAAATGTTTTTTTACACAAAATAAATAAATTTTGTTAGAAAAGTTGCAATTTTATAACACTTTTTGTCTATGTACAGTAAAATTTGTGAAAAAACTCGTAAAACATGAATAGTGCGTAATAATTGTCAAACGAACGACACAGTTCACAACACGCAGATCAGTCACAAGTCAAAGGAAAAAGAACGATTGAACGATTTGTACGAACTAGTTCACTGACTCGAATTGAACGATAATGACCGAGTCACCAAAATGAACGATTAATCCCAACTCTATAAAAATCGACACGAATGCTTTTCTCTAAACATCTGTTATTTGTTTATATCAGTGTTGTCCAACTTGTGGGACCCATCAAGCCAACTGCACCGCTACAGAAAACATTATATTACAGAATACCAAACTAACGATATTTGCTCTGGAATATTTCTTATTGTGAGTGTTTGTATTCATTTTTAAATTCTCTTCAAGATAGGAAAATAAAGACTCACCATAAAAAATATTTGCATAAGAAGTAACTTTTGAAGATTTTCTGTTATGGAGTTATAAACATGCCATAAAAGTGTTTCATATCGTTGGAAAGGACATTAAATGTAGATTACGACATTTTTAAAAAGAAACCAATTAGCACTATTGGTAAAACAAAAACTTTGAAAATCCTAATAGGAAGGTACAAATTTCAATTTTTGTTAAAATGTAAATTTTCACTATTCAACCCAGCAAACAAGCCGGTCCGTTTATGTGCCGTTTTCGGTACAGCATAGTCGGATCCGGAGTCCGTTTCCGTACCGTTTTCCGGATCAGTATACGGACCAGAAAACGGATTAAAAGGAACATCGAATACGGATTCGAATCTGTTGCAAGTCCGTCAATGACGGACCGTTTACGGACCGTTGGGTCGTATTAAAAACTGACTCAAATCCGTTTAAAGTCCGTCAAATACCGACCGTTTCCGGACCGTTTTGTCGTGCTGAAAACGGATGATTCCGTTTTTTACGGATATAAAACGGACAATAAACGGATCGTTGAAAATACTTTTTTGGTCCGTATTCTAACCATTTTTTTACAAAAAACTCAATGGATTTTATTTTTTTTATACATTTATTAATTTATTTGAAAAAATATTAAAATATACTTCATTTAACTTTAATTAAATACGAAATTCGCCAGAGCTACTTTTTGTATCCAGCTTAGCAGCATCACGGAACATTTGTGGTCGATAATATTCAAAATCTAAAAGGAAAAAAGAATTTATTATTTTAGTTTCAAGAGATAGTAAGAGTTTTCTTGGAATATTTTTTTTTATTTAAAAAAAAAAATTGATACTTACTTTTTCGATGCAGTTTTTTGTTTCCACCAAGAGCATCATTGTTAGTTTGTGGCCTATTATTGAATCAGATATCTACATGTAAAAAATATTAAGTGGGGTTTAAAAACGATGGATTCTATGAACAAATATATTTTTGTTTGCAATCTCATTTGAGCGTTTTAAATTATATAAATACTTACCATCTAACGTATGCAATGCATATTATGCATGCTATCTGAATTTATTTGGCGCCCGATCTTTTATATTATTTACTTAATTTTATTTTAATAAAACAAATTGAAAAAAATTGTTACCGATTGTGACTGACTTGAAACGGATGAAAATCGGTGAAGTCCGTATTAAACGGCACGAAAACTGATATCCCCAAACGGACTAAAAACGTGTTTTCGAAAATCCGATTAAACGGTCCGAAAACGTACCGTAAACCCCGGATTCAAGAATCCGTATATGCCGGAGAGTCCGTAAAAATATTTCTTGGGAATAATATACTTATTAATACACATAATGTGTAAGCAATATAAAGAATGGCCCAGTTATAATCTGGACGCACAAAAGTAGTTATATCTTTGTAAATAACAGACACATTTTTATAAATTATACACCAAATTAAAGGAAATTTATTCAGCTTTAAGGAAAATCATACAAATAAATTAATTTTCAGTTTAATCGATCTTTTTTCTAATTATATTTCTAATTTATATTATATTTATTTTCTTTGTTACGAATAAAAGAACGGACATGTTTGTTGATGATCCCCATTAATTTTTGCACATCCTTCGGCTTTACTTTTTTAGCACTCTGGTTCCATTTTTGTAACATTATAATTCCTTACTCTTCTTCAATTTATTTTTTACATTTGCCCAATATCTTTCGATTGGTCGAAATTGTGGGCAGTTATGAGGATTCATTTGTTTGTTTTTCGAACCACTGAATGTTGGATTTTCTAAGAAAGTGTGCAAAATTTCTTCACGTCTTTTTTGTTCCATGGCGTCTGTACGAAATACTATTCGAATGACAGACTTGAAAATTATGTCAAATAACGGTATATGTCTTGTCAACAACATATGTAAATGGTTTAAAATTTCATACACTGGGGGCGTTGTAACAATGTTATGAATGCGTCCAGATTATAACTGGGCCATTCTTTATATAAAAAAATCCAAAAATGGCAATTTTTACATTTTGTGCTGCAATGTCTACATTTAAAGCAGAGATTGGAAGAGACTTACCCAATAAATTAGGCATATGGTAGAATATCTACAAAAATGGAATGGATGTAAAATGGTATGGATTCATTCCAAATCATCATCGGATTCACAGTTTGGTCATATGTAAACACTGAAGCGCATATTGGCACATATCGAGTGAACTGGTGGCTTTTTGGATATTTGACATCAAGTTTTAGAGCAATCTAATATGCCAATTGTTTGTAATTCAATGATGCACAAGCCATAATAGTGTTTGGCGCACTTCACCAAGTATTCGACCAGCTCCTTCTCCTGTTCTTCACTAAAAACCTACTTTGATTGATTTAATTGCGTCTAGCAATGCATCAAAATCCTTATTACCGCGATCGGTTATTCTTTTGGGGCGCTGCCATAATAAAAATGTATAGAAAATGCTACAGTTCACTGAAAATATATTTTTTGACTCAAATTCAATTAAAATGGCAAAGTAAAAATCACACAATAATTTAATGAAAAATAAATTTGTTTTGGTAAAGTTTGTGTCAAAACCTTGTCGAGTAGTGTAATCTAAATGTAAATCACAATTTTTTTCATTAGAACATATTAAATAAGTATTTGAGAAAAAAGACCGTGTAAAAATGACTTTATAACATTTTTTGTTAATCTAGCTGAAAAATTAGAAATTTTTTCCATTGCAGTTTTTCTGTGGCTTTTGGGTCTAATGATTGTTAAAAAATAGTTGATAGTTGATATCGGCAAACTGCAAGCCTTCAAAGGTGGCAACCTGCATTCTGATGGAGTTTTTAAATTAATAAAAAAATAATTGCAAATTAATTATATGTTTGGAATTCTGCTTAGATTATGTAAATATTGACCTTGAAATTTCGCTAAAAACTTGTAAGTTTATCAGTACAGGACAAAAAACACAATTTTTAGTTTTAAATTTTTAAGCAATTGTAATTTACATTTTGTTTAGCAAACACTTCGTTATTGAGCCTATCCGCTCCAGAAGTAGATTAAAAGTGTTAACTACTCGTAACATGACTCGATTCCAATCGGAGTTTGGCTACTTGCAAGCATTGGCAACTTGGAAGCCTTTGCCCTATAAATTGTATTTTTTATTCTTTTCTTTTCAAAGGATAAATAGTTTTTAAACTTTTTTCTAATTATATTTCTAATTTATATTATATTTATTTTCTTTGTTACGAATAAAAGAACGGACATGTTTGTTGATGATCCCCATTAATTTTTGCACATCCTTCGGCTTTACTTTTTTAGCACTCTGGTTCCATTTTTGTAACATTATAATTCCTTACTCTTCTTCAATTTATTTTTTACATTTGCCCAATATCTTTCGATTGGTCGAAATTGTGGGCAGTTATGAGGATTCATTTGTTTGTTTTTCGAACCACTGAATGTTGGATTTTCTAAGAAAGTGTGCAAAATTTCTTCACGTCTTTTTTGTTCCATGGCGTCTGTACGAAATACTATTCGAATGACAGACTTGAAAATTATGTCTAATAACGGTATATGTCTTGTCAACAACATATGTAAATGGTTTAAAATTTCATACACTGGGGGCGTTGTAACAATGTTATGAATGCGTCCAGATTATAACTGGGCCATTCTTTATATAAAAAAATCCAAAAATGGCAATTTTTACATTTTGTGCTGCAATGTCTACATTTAAAGCAGAGATTGGAAGAGACTTACCCAATAAATTAGGCATATGGTAGAATATCTACAAAAATGGAATGGATGTAAAATGGTATGGATTCATTCCAAGTCATCATCGGAATCACAGTTTGGTCATATGGAAACACTGAAGCGCATATTGGCACATATCGACTGAGCTGGTTGCTTCTTGGATATTTGACATCAAGTTTTAGAGCAATCTAATATGCCAATTGTTGTAATTCTATGATGCTCAAGCCATAATAGTGTTTGGCGCACTTCACCAAGTTTTCGACCAGCTCCTTCTCCTGTTCTTCACTAAAAACCTACTTTGATTGCTGTAATTGCGTCTAGCAATGCATCAAAATCCTTAATACCGCGATCGGTTATTCTTTTGGGGCGCTGCCATAATAAAAATGTATAGAAAATGCTACAGCTCACTGAAAATATATTTTTTGACTCAAATTCAATTAAAATGGCAAAGTAAAAATCACACAATAATTTAATGAAAAATAAATTTGTTTTGGTAAAGTTTGTGTCAAAACCTTGTCGAGTAGTGTAATCTAAATGTAAATCACATTTTTTTTTCAATAGAACATATATAATAAGTATTTGAGAAAAAAGACCGTGTAAAAATGACTTTATAACATTTTTTGTTAATCTAGCGGAAAAATTAAAAACACAATTTTTAGTTTCAAATTTTTAAGCAATATTAATTTACATTTTGTTTAGCAAACACTTCGTTATTGCGCCTATCCGCTCCAGAAGTAGATTAAAAGTGTTAACTACTCGTAACATGACTCGATTCCAGTCGGAGTTTGGCTACTTGCAAGCATTGGCAACCTGCAAGCCTTTGCCCTATAAATTGTATTTTTTATTCTTTTCTTTTCGAAAGATAATTTTTTAATTTTTTTATCGATAAAAAAAGAAAAAATAATTTAGAAAATTACTTTATTTTAAACAGAATCCTTTTTTTTCTGATAAACATTTAAAAATTAAATATTTGGTTTGTAAAATCCGGTATCAGTGTTTATTTCATTGTGGTAATTTAGTAGCGCCATGACATTCGTATGAGTTAGTATCTCAAACAAATATCAAACCACAAATCAAAAATGCGTTGAAAAATTATGAAAATTGTTTAATCTAATGCACAATACTTTTAATTATATTGGACAGATCTGCATGATATAAAAAATTTAAACATATGTTTATAGCAACCCTGTTTTTTTGTTGTTATCATAACTGCAGTAGTTTAATATAATTCATTTACTAAATCAAATACTTAAATTAACTTTTTTCAAATTTGTAAAAAACAAATGTTTAATCAGGTTTTATGTAATTCTGATAGTAATATTATACACATGCATATATACAACAAAACACGAATAATGACTGCAATATTAATGATTTCAATGCAAAATGAACAATGTACAATTTAATTATATTAGAAATTTACAAAAAATTTAGGCATGTATTAAAAATCCATGCTCGTCATGGCCATGTCCTTGAGCAGCATAATCATGTCCATGACTATCATAATGTTGTTCCTCAATAATTTTCTTTTTGGGAGTGTAGGGATTATGTTCAGGATCAGCATTTAAACTAAAATCAATAAAAGAAAATATTAAACAGGTCTACTACGTATGTAATATTAAACACTTTTTGTTTAATAAATACAACTTACTGATAATAGTTAGTAGCTTCTTCACATTTAACATTATACCACCAGTCGCAAGTAAATTCTTTTTGATTAAAAATGGTTCCATTTGTACATAAAAATGATGATCCTTGATGACCTTCACGTCCATCATTGCAGACATGATATGCTTGACATCCCGTCTCTACATTTGCGTACATGCCTGGGGCAGCTGGAACATGAGCACATGAGAATGAAGTATGTGGTACTTCATGATAGACGGGAAAATCCACACCTGGAACACCGGGTATTTTGTTTAAATCTTGTTTTTCTTCTTTATGATGATGTTCCTCGGAAGGTGGATGAAATAAATGACCAAAGGTCTAGAAAAAAATAGTTTTTTATCAATAAATGTTTTAATATATAATAATTCTACACGTGGTTGGGGCAACCATATTCGAAAAGCATCATACATATTTTGATTTATGATTGCGACAACAATGTTACTATGGTTGTGACAACATTTCTCTTATCTTTTTCTTAGTAATAATAGTAAAATTATACTATCATATTATGGTTCCCAATTGATCTCAATATTGTCATATTATGGTTATGTTTATAAATTATCATAGTATGATTCCTATTTTATTCTCAAATTATTCTGTTGAAGCTGGATTAAAAAGTTATGCATGTCATTGTGCTAACGAATAAGATTTGTGTTATTAAGGAGTTACATAAATAATTATTATGCGATGTTTACATACATTTTTACTTTAATACCTAAATCACGTGTTTTTTTTATTTAAATGTTTCTTTATTTCCGTAACGGTATTTTAGGGGTATCGATAATTCAGTTATTTCGGTAACGGTTTTTAGAGGAAACGTTATTTTAATTATTTCGGTAACGGTATTTTAAGGATTACGGGGTTATAGTTATTTCGGTAACGGTATTTTAAGGGTAACGTTATTTTAGTTATATTGGTATATGTATGCCTGCACACCGATATTTTTAGACTCATCATGCTCGAATTTAACTTATTCCTTCTTCCACTAAAAACATCACCATTACAATTAACACCACTGCGTTGTTTTTCTATTTTTATGTTTTTTTGTTTAATACTATTTAATTTGTTCAGACTGACTGCTTCTCACAACTTCTTTTCACAAAATCGTTAACTAGAATGACACTAAAAGAGCGAAGACGCTCATAAAAACAAACTGATCATCTTATAGTTGGCGCAACTATAATATGACTGTTGTTAGAGAGAGGAATATGATAATAAATACTATATTATGATTGTAGGCAAGATATTAAAATTATATCCGAATAAAGCAACCATATTATTTGTGAAATATGATTGATACAATAATAATTTAATTGAAACAACCATTTATGGCTGTAGGAAACATAGTTTTGTGGCCGTAATCATATTGCAACCATATTTTTTATCTGCGTGTACTGGGCTTAAGTGGTACGAAGTAATTTTAAATCCGGGGCAATCCGATCGAACAGTTCTGACAAAAAAACTTTATTTGGTCGATTTTTTGCTTTCTAGAGGCAATGATGATACATTTTAGTATTGGAAACATGTTTGTTGAGACGAACTATTTTCGATTTGGCCGAACAGTCTTTAAATTTGACACGCAAAATCGCATCTAATCAGGCCCCAAAAAAATTTTTTCAATTCGCCAAATTTGTCCATAATCCTTTAAAATACCGAATACAGACCGAATGCATTTTCTGGTCGAGTTGTTCGTTCGGACACTAATGATTTGAATTCAAAGAGTATATGCAAATAGAGAGACTACACTTCCTACGACTCTCAGTAACAAAATGCCGAACTCGGGCAATGAAATCATTTTTTTTTTTTACCACTAAAAAATAATTGAAACATGTTGATATAAAGTTGTTGCATAAAACACTCACTTTTATATTGCTTATATTTTGTTATTTTCTATTTAAATTTAAAATATTTTAATATTATCTTGCTGATTTTATCATATATAAAGGGTCCGCCATCTAACGTTTTTTTTCAACTAGTGCTTATTTCGTGAATGGTAACACTTAGCTCATGTCTGATTTGACAGATAATTAGTTTTATCCTTCCGCTGAACGTATATGGTTGTGTATACGTTTGAACAACGCTGGGAAATATTGCGCCATTACTTTGAAAATCATGGTAATGTTGCAGACTGTGTGCGAAAATTGCGTACGGATTTTGGAAGAAGAGAAGCACCGTCAGCAAGCAAGCAAAATTGTCGCATTTGAGGCACAGAAAATCCGCACGCATACATTGAAGAGCCGATACACCCAAAACGAGTCACTGTTTGGTGCGGATTTTGGTCTAGAGGCATAATTGGGCCATTTTTCTTCGAAAATGAGCAAGGAGTGCCGTTACAGTCAATGGCGATCGTTATCGGGCCATGTTGAACGAATTTTTGTTCACAAAAATTGAAGAGGAGGATATTGGCAACATTTGGTTTCAACAGGACGGCGCTACGTGCCACACAGCCGAAGCTTCACTCGATGTTTTGCGCCCTGTTTTTGAAGATCGCATTATCAGCCGCAGAGCTGATGACGTTTGGCCACCTCGGAGCTGCGATTTGACACCGTTGGACTATTTTTTGTGGGGTGCCGTCAAAGATAAGTGTTACGCCAACAAGCCACAGACAATTGACGCTTTAAAGGACAATATTCGTGAAGCCATTGCTGAAATACAACTGCTCACAATCGATAATGTGCTTAAAAATTGGACCGATCGTGTAGGCTACTGCATGGCCAGCCGAGGCAGCCATTGAATGAAATTCTTTTCCATTATTAACCGGAAGGATTGTATTTTCAAATAAAAAAAGAAATTTGAGAAAATATTCAGTAGTTTTTTTTATAGCATTTTCAAAAAAAAAGTTATTTGGCGGACCCTTTATATAAAATAAATAAAAATATTGTTAAAATATTAGGCTTGTTTTGTTCCTCACAGTTAATATGGGAATGAAAAAAAGGATTGTCAGCACTTTTATCCTTCAAACCGGCCTAAGCTTCTTTGCAATGAAATTTATACGACTCGTTCGACACGAACGTTGCTTATTTTAGGCGATATGGGTCAAAATAGGTTTAGAGCGAATCTCAAAAACTAATCCATAAAATTAAAGAACTTTAGCCATAAATTATTCCTCTTACCAAGTCATAGCAACAGTCCAAAAATTACCCCTTTTGTGCTTTTAGTAAAAAAAGCGCAAACATTTCGAAAAACGCGAAATTGAGCAAAAACGCTCCTTAACTTCAACATATATTGATTAAAGGTTTTGTTAATACTTAATATAATATTTCTGCCAAATTTCATAAAAATCCGTCCATACGTTTTCAAGTTAAGTCAATGTCCTTTACAATTATACCATAATTGGAGCTTCTAAGTTTCGATTTTACTTTGTGTTTAGTATCAACGGTTTCTAGTCAAAATAAATATGTTTTCAAGATTATTGAAAATTGTGTTCATTTCAAAATATTTATTTTTTAAAATTTACGAAATTTTAACTTTAACGCTTTCTCGCTTCCAAACCGTTCCATGCACACAAAAACTGTCTTCACAAAATATTTTGTAAATTTGATTTTCTATGGAAATAGCCTAAATTCTTATTAAAAATCACTCAATTGAGCACTTATCGCCAATTTAAAATACACCGCCTGGTGGTCGGCTTGTCGGTTAGAGGGTTGTATACAAACTGACAACTTATCGACTTAAAAAAAAAAGTGTTAACACTTAACATGCCCAATGTCAAATTTTGTATGGGATTTAGTAACTGTTATTTAAAAAACAAGCCTTTTATTTAAAAACATCCCAGCCAACAGATATGGGAGAATCGTGTCCAAAGAAGGCGCAGACAGTTCCACCTGCGCGTGGGATAATTTTTAGTGATTATCATCAAAAAGGAAAAACAATCAACTGCGAGTATTATGCTAACTTATTGCAGCGTTTAAGTGATGAAATTAAAGAATAAAGGCCGCATTTGGCGAAAAAGAAAATGTTGTTTCATCAAGACTATGCCAATGGCCAAAATCAATGAAATAAAGTTCAAGTTGCTCCATCACGCACCTTATTCGCCAGATTTAGCTCCCTCAGATTATTTGCTATTTCCAAACTTGAAGAAATGGCTCGGTGGTAAAAGATTTGCCAACAATGAAGATGTGGAGTCTGCGGTTGATGGCTATTTTAAAGAGCTGAACAGTTCTTACTAAAAACAGGGTATCGAAGCTATTGAATATCGCTGGGAAAAGAGTATCGAGCTAAAAGTAGATTATGTTGAGAAATGAAGGAAATTTTTCCTTAATTTGTTGTGTTTTCTTTGTTAGCTCGGTTAATTTAGGGACCGCCCTCGTATTACTATAGAAATATTTTTATTTTTTTGAATTTGTTAGACTTAAATATAATTTAGAATCTTACTTTTAGCGATTTAGTAAGAGATTAGCGTTTATAGACACAAACGCAAAAAAAAAGAATAATTTTTTATCAAAAAAACCCTCAAAAAAGACTCCAAAATTAAAAAAAAAAATTACTCAAAAGTGACATCTGGTGACATCGAGGGGAATTTTAATTAATTTTTTGGAATCAAAAATGACTCAAAAAACTCCCCAATTCATAAGGGTAATTTCCCTTGACACACAAATTTTTCTTTTTGAGTCCAAAAAGAAGGCTTTTTCGGATGAACCACTTTCATACAAAAAATTTAATTTTTAATAAAGTCTTTTGAGCTCATTTTTGATTCGTATTTGTGCCCGTTTGCTGACTGGAATGATAAAATTAATTTATACTTATGATCAGGATTCGGCTTAACCGAAGAATTTGGCGGTTTCATCCCGCTATTGGCAAAAAACTGTACCTGAGTCGGACCAAATTTGGAGTTTCACATTTTCAAAAGTTTTTTTTTTTTTTTTATTAATTAATAGTCATATAATTACAAATTACATACTATTACCCTAACCGAGCACTAGCTACTATGGCCTTCGGCGCGTTGGAGCGAAAACAGACCAGTGCCTCTGGTGGGAATCGAACCCACGACCCCCGCACTGATAAGCCAGCACGCTACCAACTAGCCTACCGGGGCGCACATTTTCAAAAGTTAATCTCTCGGGAACTATTAAAGATAACCAACCCATGTTTTTTTTTGTTAGTCGCAGATAACAAATATGTTAATTTTAGAAACAAAAAAATAGTGAGAACTGAAAATTTTGTTCAAAATCAGAACTTAATATTACGTCACTTATACCTGTTTCAAATTTCATTGCAATCGGACTACTAAGTAAGAAATGGCCGATTTATTTCCAAAAATTTTGAGATATATTCCACTGTGTACTGCTGCAAAGTTGAAAAATATTTGATAAGGCTTTTGAAAAATGTAGTTTTCTTGTTTTGGATTCAAACTTGCCTTAATCAATATCTTCGAACATTTAAAGTCACGATTTAGTAACAGATTTAAAAATTTTAATTTAAATTTTGTTTGTATACTTCGCGCTTTAAAAATCGGCTTTTAAAATAACAAAAACAAAATAAAAGCTAAATTTTCAAGATCGTGCAAACATTTTTAGGAGTTTTTAGGGCTTAGCTGTGTATACCGGCAAATACTCCTAAAAGTCGTTAGTAACTTCTATATAATTTCAGCTGCTACTACTTGCAGCTTTGTAAACTATATCAATTTGAAGTGACATAAATCATTCATTAATATAGACATATAAATGTATATCGGAGATGTTTAGAACCAAAAATCCACGTATTTACATTACTTTTCATAAATTTTTTAATTGTGTTTCCCGTGTTTTTGTTATAAGTTCTCAAAGACTGTACAAAAAAAAAACTTTTCGGGAAAAGTATTTGGCGCTAAGTCCGAAAATGTAACAAAAATTTTATAGGGTTGTGACTCTCGAAAAAATCTGGCAACGCTACAAAAATTTTGATAATTTTTTTGAACTCAGCGCGTGATTTTTTCCATATAAGTATTCACCAATAATGTTAAACGAACTTTGAGTAAAAATAACGTTTTTTGTAATTACTAAGGAACTCTTTGTCCGATTTTGATGATTTTTGGTACCTAGCATATAGCATGCCAAAAATTTAGACGATTTGTAAAACATCATGAGTATATTTTTGATACATTTAATATTTCTACACTAGTTTGACCAACCCCTGTACATATCTAGCCAAAATTTATTATTTATTTTTATAAAAGGCCAGAAATAACATTCTTCTATTGACATACCGAATTTCAGTTATTCAGCATTTATGACCGTATTCTACCACTGTGCAGTAGGGGTTTCAGTATTTCCCCTTTTTTGGATTTTGCTACACTTGAAGCGGAATATAAAAAAGATTTTTGAGAATTTTTTTCAGACTTTTTGAAGGGTCGCTTAAACGGATCATGTGCAAAAAAGAGGTTATGAAATAATTTTTTTTAAACTTTTTTCTCTCTTGGGCTTTGTTTTCAGAAAACCATAAAAATTATTACTCAAGAGTTCCAGCCCACTATACAAAATTATTCGGTGTAAAAAATTATTAGTTTAAGGGTCAGCAAAAATTCCAAAAATTCCAAAATTTTTCAAACTTAAACTTCAACAACTTCAGAACTATGCATCGTATGTGGTACCGTCTTGTTGAAACCACATGTCACACAAGTCCAGCTCTTCCATTTCGGTCAAAAAAATTTGTAATCATCGCGCTCGTCATTCACAGTTACGTTCCTGTCTTCGTCGTCTTTGAAAAAGTACGGTTCAATGATGTTTACGTATCCATTCAACCAGAAATGTGCTTTGTCGCTGAACACAATATTTCGATAAAAAAAAGTGGATCTTCATCCAACTTTGCCAGCGCCCATTCACCAAAAGTTAGCCGTTGTGGCTTCATTTCTTGCACCAGCTGTATTTTAAAAGGTTCTACACCCAAATCCTTCCGCAAAATTTTCCACTTAGTGGAGCAACAATTGCTGCGAACGGCGCCGAATCGATAGTTCACGGTCATCACCAACACTGGCGGATACAGCTGCGATATTTTAATCTGTTCGCACTCTACGTATGCGTGTTGGTGGTTTAATGCCCAATAATGTAAATTTGGTGCGAAATTTAGTCACAAGATTTCGAATAGCCGCCTCAGAAGGTCGCCCAAACTGACCATAGATTGGAAGAAGTGCACGATGCACTTTCTTAACCGAGTATAAATTTTGATAATAAAATTCAAAAATCTGCAAGAGTTGTTCGTTTATAAGTCGATTCATGGTTAAAGTATAGACCAATCTGAACATGTTTAATAGTAACATGTTACACAAAAACAGCTGAACTGCCAAAAAGAAAGTTGCTAAAAAATCACATTTACTACAATACCAAACAAAGTAAATTTTTGCTGGGACTCGTGGATACCGCATTTGTTTTTTTTTTTACTAAACTAAATGTATTATAATTTACATGTTTCTGATAAATTAAAGAAGATTTTTAAAAAAAAGACGGACACGCTCAACAAAATCTTAAAAACTTAAGATTTAAATGTCTTTGAATGAAATTTGTATTCTTTATTTTAGTTAAATCTTTTTTAATTTATCAGTAACATGTAAATTTAATTACAATTTAGTTTAATAAAAATAACAAATGCGGTATTGTAGTATAAGAGTACAGTAGTATAAGTAGTATAAGAGTACAGGAACATGTATTTTGCCTATTACCAGGCTGATTACAAATACAGGACATGTGTTTCGTTAAAAAATAACAAAAAATACTTTTTAATACACGATCAACTACAAAAAATAAATTTTTATGAACATAAATGAATATTCATATATATTCATATATGAGCATATATGTCCATATACCCTCAATTTATGGATCCGAACATATGTGGAACCATATATGGATTCATATATGCGCCAATATATGGTGTCACATATCAACATATATGAAAAAGTCATGTATTTTCTCATAGTTCGCATTAAGTTTCAACCACAAGTGGCTTACCGTTTGTAAATTTGGTTTTAAACTTTTTGTTAATTTTTTTTTTTTAATTTAATTTAAGAGCTTACCATTATTTGCATTTCAAAATTTCGTAGGGAAATTTCACAAATCAAATTAAAGGTATTTTAAAGACTTATCCAACAAATTTTATTTCACGGCAATAGGACACCTATTTCTTAAGTTATTGAGGTTTGAATTCGGAAAAATTAGATTTTTTCTCTTTTAAGGTCATCAGAGTGACCATTAGACTAATAATTTGTACCACGAATAATTTTTTTTAATAGGCTTGAGCTCTTGAGTAGTGATTTATATGGTTTTGTGAAAACGAAGCACCAGAGAAAAAAAAAATATAAATTTGTTTCACACATAATCCATTTCAGCAACCCCGTAACCACCTTCAAAAAATCTGAAAAAGTACTCAAAAATTTTTTGTGCCATATGTATTTATATTCCGCTTCAAGATTTGCAAAAATCAAAAAAAAAAGGGGAAATGCTAAAACAACCTTTTATACACACAGAGAAAAATAGAGGTATTTGCCAACAGAAATTCGGTTACCACGACTCAAATGCGGTTATTACGTATTTCAGACGGTTGGTATAACTTAACATTAGTTTTCATAACAAAGTTTTGTTAATTCAACTAAATTTTAGCTGCAACACCCAAAATATTCAAAAATCTAATGTAAATGTCATTGTGCTAACTGAATTTTTTAAGTTGTCACAATTAAAGTACACTTTTCAATTCGGTTGGCACTTTATTTTTCTGTGTGTACAGGTGCATATATAAATTATTCTATATTTGGTAAAATATCGAGTTTCTGGTCCATAGTGCAGGGTCTTAAAAGTTGAGTGCGTTATTAAAAAAAAAAACACAAATTCAAAAAAAAATTTAGCTACATTTTTGTCCAATTATAAACATATTACAAACTACAACAACAGTTATTGATCTTAACAAAATGTGTAACAAATGAACCGGTTCAAAGCAACATATCTCTTGTACGATTACAACAAACTTGAAACAATTCATGTATCATTTAAAAGCTTTCAAAGTACATATAGTTTTTAAAATTTAACAAAAAAAAAAACACATTTTTAACGACTTTTAAGACAATTAAAATAGTTAAACATAGCCAGACAACAATAATAATAACTATTAAAACCACCATCGTACTTATATGTCGAATATATTTATTAGAGATTGTCACAAAAATTTGATTTTAGGATATCATTACTTTTTTTTATGGTTTTTGCATCAATAAAAAAAAATGGCGTTATAATTTCATTTTTTAATTTCAACTCCTTTCAATGGCGCTCGTCGGCCAAAAACGCTATTTTAGGGTTCCTTTTACCATAGACCAAAAAGGGAATAAATAATTTATATGAAATTTAAACCTGTCATTCGATTCTACGCCAAAAATTATTAAAAAAAAATTTTTCCCGGTTTTTAAAGAGCACCATTTAGTCAATAAAGTGGACGGAAAACTCTGTTTTTCCAATAACTTTTAAAAATAAATTAAAAATAATCACACACAATAAAAATGTATTTTACAACTGAGAATAATGGTACAACAATTTTTGACATATCGCGAGTCACTAAAAAGTTATTAATGTATAAATTTTGTACAAAATAATAAAAATATTTTTTTTAGCACACATAAAAAAGTATTTTGAGCAAAGAAAAATTACACAAACATTTGTGATATATCGGTGGCTCGTTTAAAAGTTGTTAATCAATAAAAGAGCGCAGGTTTGATTCTTACAGTGCAGGTTGTTGAAAAATTTATCGTATACAGACAATCTGACAATTATAAGTCACAAATAATTTAAAAATGGAAAATCACTGATGACGCCTGTCCATGAAAAGGCAGAAACTAGTCTGATTTAAAAATTAATAGTGTTTATAATTTTTAGAGAAAACCTCAACATTTCTTAAACAAAATATTACATTTTATTAAACACAGAAAATTAAGTACTAACTGTGTTGAAAAGCATATTTAGGTGGCCACAACTAAAAAATTCGATTTGTACAAACATATTCAAATGCGATATATAAATGTTTTGGGTGTTGCAACTAAAATTTAGTTGTATTTTCTGAATTTTGTTGTAAAAGTCAATTTTAATTTGTACTAACCAATTTCAGTAGTTTTAACAGAATTTCAGATGGCAAATGGATAACTTTTTCTCTATGTGTAAAGACAACATTTTGATTGTATGTAATAAAAAAGTACTTTATAAGTTTTTAGAAAAAAAAATAATTATTCCCGGCCACTCTATTTCCTAAATGTTGCACTTTAAAAGCAGGGAAACAATTTTTTTTTAAAATAATTTTTGGTAAAGAATCGAAAGGTGAATTCAAATTTCATATAAATAAAGATCTTTTTGCTCTGCACAAAAAGGGCCCCATAATCAACGTTTTTTGCCTCAGCGCGCCAGAAGAAGTAGCTGGAATTTAAAAAATAGAGTGAGTGTGGGTAATGTGGAATACCTATTTTATTTTTGTAGTTTTCCGCCAGAGTATTGACAATGTTGAAATATAACTTGATTTGTTGTTTAACTGTGTTAATTACAAAAATCCATTATCTTTATTGTAAAAAAAGTTTTACCCGAAACAGCTTAGGTACACAAAAAGTTAATGTGGAATACTATTCCACATTACCCGCAATTAAATCTAAGTAGTTTCCTTGAACGATTGAAATGTAAAATAAAAACATATTACGTTTCAGTTACGAATTTTACCCGTTTTTTTGGAATTCTTTTTTGGCAGAGAGAATTTAAGTGAACGAAAAATAATGAAAATTTTCAGTAAACTAATGAAACTTTTTTTCACAAAGTGAACGAAAAATTAATTATGAACATTTATAAAAAGCTTTATAATTTTTATGAAACTACGAGTAGTCTTTTAATGAAGCTTCTTGGCTGAGTGAATGGAAATTTAGTAAATAAAATTATATTTTTCATAAAATTTTATGAAAACTTGACGATTGTCATTGAATTAGTTTAATTAAAATTTTCAATGGGCAAGTTTAAGTTCAAATTGATTGTTTGTATACAAAAAATCATTAATATGTAGTGTCTGACTGAAGACTTCGGTCAGACACTACCGGTATTCGGTATTTTAAAGCATTAAGGACAAAGTCAATAAACCGAGCGTGGCAGATATGGATTGAAAACTTTAAATGCGTTTTCTGCAAAATCCTGTTTTTTGAGTTATGTCAGTCTTTTAGTAAATGTTTATTTTGCTTATTAGATGCGGTTTTGAGTGTCAAATTTAATGAAAAGTCCGTAGTTAAGGAATGAGCGTAATATTCGCCCGTCGAACATTCGGCCACATCGGATAACCTTCGGCTGCCGATTATTTAACTTTAAAGCTAAACTTCGGGTTTTTCTTTATTTTTTTTTTTACTCAAAATCGAATTAAAACGACTCAACAAATGTGTTTTCAATATCAAAATTTTGCCACAATGCCTCGAAATACAAAAAACCCACTAAATGTCGTTTTTTGCTGAAGTTTTCGGTCGAATACTATTAATATCATGCAGAGAAGGGTCTCAGAGTGTAGAAAAATAACGACATAAATTCTTTGTTTTTTATTATATAAAAAGTAGAACTTAATCTGTAATGGATATGAACTTGCTTTTTGGTTATAAACTTGCTAATTGTGATTGTTTGGTGTGGCCCTTTGTTCCTCTTAAGGAACCATAGGACATTATATATATATATATATATATATATATATATATATATATAATTGTGACGCGATTTATTAAAAATTTAAAAAAATTACTTTGAAACCAAGAGAAATTTTAAAGATAATTAGATTTCACAGCTATTTATTAAGGCTAGAATGCACGACCAAAAACATTTATCAATCTATCAAAAAATTTAAAAAATCGGAATATTTTCTTTTTCAGATTGGTTGGATTTAAAAAAAAAACGTGTAACTTTAGAGGAGAAGATAATTTTATAATAGTAAAAATAGTTAAGAAGAGAAATCTACATTCTTGTAAGACTTAAAACTTTTCCACAAGCAAATAAATTAGCGAATAAAAAATATACGGATCGGTTTAGCCCAATAATGCCTGACCCCCGATTACATTGTAAAATGTCAATGGAACTTACACATCCACACATATTTATATTTTTTTCAATTTTTCATGCTTGGGACTTATGAATAAATCACTGATATAAAATAATTCCGCCATGGTTTTTCAATAAATTTTTTTTTATCATCTTGACATAAAACTCTTCATGTTTACTTGAAAAATAATCGAAAAAAAAAAAAAACTGTAAAATGAGCATTTTATAGGCAATGTTACGAAATCATACCTGTAGCCCAAGTGAGTAGCCCTAAACAGGTTAATATTTAGTGTAAGATAGAGAACACCTAAGACTGTTAGCCAACAAGAAAGTTTTTCGATTTTTCTGAAACATTTTTCTGCATTTTTGTCGGCCATGTAAATTTGCTGACTTTTGAACCACTAACTACCCAACCCCCCTGAAAGGGTGCAAAATTGTACCCCAACATTTGCTTAAAGTAGTTTTATCCTTTTATACACAGAAGAATGCGTCAGAGGTCTATTGGATGTTGTATTGATGTCAAATAAGTATAAGTAGATAGTAAAAGTAAATACAGTTTAAAAGTGATATAATTAGATTTTAAAAAAATACTGTGGAATACTATTCCACATTACCCGCTCTAAGGTATTCCACAATAGCCGATCTGCAAGTATTTTTTTTTTAATTTGTTAAAAATTGGTTAATTAAGTTTAACACCTATTAATGGCATTAAAAAATTCCTTAATTTGTATTCTTTTAGATACAACTCCAAAACATTAACGCATGTAACATGTTTTGTACCAAATAAATATTTGTGCACATGTAAAAAAAAAGTCAAGCATAGCTATTTTTACTTTTCAAATAAATAAAAACTAACGGTTATGGTTAGCCTCAAAAATGTAAGTGTGACCATTAATATATATGGATACGCTCTGGTTTCACCAACAAACATTTCTCAAATAGTCCTTAGTTCCAGAAATAAACTTTACCCGCTTACTCCACATTACCCACACTTACTCTAATTACACCATCATTTTAAAAAGTGATGATATCCCAAAAAACAAAGAAACTTTATACTTTTCTGACGAACTCTAATATTTATAAATCAATAATTTATAGGTCAAAAGTGAATGTTTGTATTGAAATCAAATATTTTAAATATAAATTTGTTAGAAAACTACACACTCCCAATATTTTTTTCCGTAAAGGCTACTGAATATACACATTAAATTATTTGAAAATCAGTTAAAAAAAATACTACTTACTTTTCGCTTAAAACAATTGTATTTGTTAGTTTATTTTCAACTGTTCACTTAGAATACTATGTAGTTAAAGACCACTGCAAATGTACTTAAAAACAAATGAAATTTCACTTAAAGAAAGAACTACTTACATTTCAGTAAATTCAACTAACATTGTCGTTTGTTTTTTAATGTTCAAAAATTGACTAACAATTGTAGTAAACATTACCACATATTAGGAAAAAATAAACAAACATTTTTTTTTCATTTTATTAAATAACAAAAAACTACTGTACAAAATGAATGTAAAATCATAAAACAGTCATTTGATGTGGTTTGTTTTTTTTAAATGAACTACTAGGTTAGTAAAAAATGTAATTTGTTCTACAAATGACTGATATTTACATTAAAAATAAAGAAACTTTATTACAACCCAAACAACTACATATTTTTAAAGCAGAAGTTCCCTGAGTGTTGAGTAATTAATTGACTAAATCGGTAAAAACAATATATTGTTTTCATTTATTTCAATACTCAATATAATACGAGGGCGGATCAATATGTCCGTGACTTTTTGAACTTCCCTCGTAGTTATTTGAAATGCAGCAGTGATCCCATCAAGTACCACCTGTTAATTGACTACTGTCAAATTTTGAGCAAGTTCCGTCATTTACTTTTGCGTTTAACAGCTGTTCAAAGCTTACAAAATCGTGGATTTTTTAAAATGGAAAAAAGTGAATTTCGAGTGCTCATTAAACATTATTTTTTGCGAAAAAAACGTCAATCAAAGGAAAAGCTTGATAAATACTATGGGGACCTGCACCATCGATTTCAAAGGCAAAAAAGTGGTTTTACTGACTTTCGTTGTGGTCGCACAAGTACAAATGACGCTGAACGTTCTGGACGGCCAATTGAGGTCAATACACCCGAAAAATTCCACGATATGGTGTTGGCCGATCGAAGAGTAAAAGTGGTGAGATTGTTGATGCCATAGTCATTTCATATGGCAGTGTGGTTTCGATTTTAAATGATCAGTTGGGTTTAAGAAAACTGTCTGCAAGAAGGATTGCTCTCAATTGACCATAAACGTAATCGTGTGACAACTTCAAAGAATTGTTTGGAGTTGTTTAACCGCAATTCGAATAAGTTTTTGCGGCGTTTTGTAACTGTGGATGAAACATGGATCCATTACAACACTCCGGAGACCAAGCAGCAATCTCAACCATGGGTTTCTCCGGGTGAACCGACTCCGAAGAAGGCCAAGGTAAGTTTGTCGGCTAATAAGGTGATGGCAACAGTTTTTTGGGATGCACGCGGGATAATCCACATCGATTACCTTCTAAAGGGAATAACAATAAACGGCGAATATTATGCTAACTTATTGGACCGATTTAATGACGATTAAAAAAAAAACGACCCCATATGGCCAAGAAAAAGTTCTTTTTCATCAAGATAATGCACGGGTACACACGTGTGCAGTCTCAATGGCAAAATTCAATGAATTGGGCTAAGAATTGGTACCTCATCCGCCATATTCTTCGGATTTAGCCCCCAGTGACTATTTCCTATTTCGAAACCTAAAGAAATGGCTCGGTGGAAAGAGATTTAGCTCCAACGATGAAATTATTAATCAAACAAATACCTATTTTGTGGACCTCAAAAAATACTATTTTTTGGAAGGGATACAAAAATTGGAGAAATGTTGGACTAAGTGTATTGAGCTAAAAGGAGATTATGTTGAAAAATAATTTTTGTTTTTGCAAAAAAAAAACTGTATTTCATTCAAAAAGTCACGGACTTATTGATACGCCCTCGTATAACATATTATTTAACTATAATCGAAAGTCCGCTTTTTCGTTTATTTTGTTTATTGAATAACAGACAGAAAGTTAAAAAATTTATTTCTTTGGTAATTTAACTTAATATTTCATTGAAACAACTTTACCGATTCAACTTTTAAATAACTGTTGAAAATTTATGGAAAAGTACTTGTGAGTGTAATAAAAATAGTCTAGTGCATTATGCAAAAATTAAATAAATTTCTATAATGTTGCATATAATTTGTTAATATTTGTTTAACAAAAATAAAGTGTTAAATCAAACATAAATTATAAACAATTTTAAAATGAAGACTCCATAAATTATGACTAAAAACTTAGACTTACCTGAACTTTAATAGCGTAAGCAGCATAAGCCGTCATCATTGAAAGACAAATTGCTATAAGGAAACGTTGAGAATACATCATTCAAGTCTGTCTATCTTGCCTGTGTCGGTTGATGGAGGGTGTTGTGGTGTCTGTCTTTCAGATTATTGATGATGATCAATAGCACTTGAAATTTAACACTTTTTAAGAAAATTACCCAAAAATAAAATAAAAAAGGAAAATCTTCAATATTAACCAGATGTTAGTTGACATTTTAAATAAATTACTACGTCTGGTTTTTTTTTGTTTAAATTAAAATTTGTTTTTGAAGGAAATTATCATAAATACCTTGTTAGATTTTGTAAAAATCCACTTATTAGCTTGGCTGGCCTATTCGTTTGAGTTAACTTCTTTCCTGTTAGACTTGAAAATATCTACTGAAATGGTGTTCGTTTTTACCACACACTCATTACATCGATTCCATAAGTTGTTTGAAGAAAACTCCAACCAAATCAAAAGCTTTCTTGGTTGAATTGAATTGGGTGTAGTTACTGTTACGGTTACACTTGGTACATGAGTATGCTGCAATTGCAGCATACCTACTTACTTACCACTAACCCATTTATTAATTGTGTATATGTATTGTTAGTTAGCAGGTGATGCTAATTTAGTGCTTAAGACGTGCACGTGAAATAGTACTTCAAAATCTTTGAACACATGGTTATTTTTGGATTTTTTAATACAATTTTAAAGCACCACTTATTGATTTTTTTCTTGTATGAAGTTTGTTCGCTTACGCAAAAATTTGTAAAAGTTTTTACTGTAAGGTGTTCGTTTACACAAATAATCCGTAAACAATTTTAAAAAGAGAGAGTAAAGTGACAGGTTGATGCCAAAAAACTTACAAGTTTTTACTGGATAAATTTTTGCCAGTAAAGGGTGAATTAGCCAAGCGTAAACGTATCTCGGTGTACGAAATTTAATAAGTAAAATAAGAATAGAAGATATTTTGTGTATCTTGTTGTTTCATTCATATTCATTAAACATATAGAATACGTAAAAACACAAAGAAAATCTAATCAAAATAGAATTTTGTTGTCCGTTTACGTTTTCTATATGTTTAATGCATATGAATGAATCAACAAGATACACAAAATGTCTTCTATTCTTATTTGACTAATTAAATTTCGTACACCGGGATACGTTTACGTTTACGCTTGGCTAATTCACCCTTAAGAATTTGTAAGAAGAAAAAAAAACATATGATTGAAAAAATATGCTTGTATTTTTAGTAAATCAAAACAAATATTAAATTAAATTATAATTTTTATTTTTTTATTTTTTTTTTTTTATAATTTAACCAATACTCAGGGGATGCCCCCTACTCATGCAGTGCATTGTATTGATCAGGAAAATAGGGTATGGGAAGGAGGAAAGAGGGAGTAGTGTTTGTGGATATTTGATTTAAATTTTTCTAAATTGTAAGTAACAGGGAAGACTTCTGCGGGAAGTTTGTTCCACATACGAATCGTTCGACTAAAAAACGAATTTTCTCTGTAATGCGTTGTGCGAAACACAAGACAATCAACTACAAACGGATGTGCTCTACTAGATAAGCGAGTATTACGAATAAAACTTCGGGCTCGTGGAATAAGTTCACTTATCTCAGATGAGCATCTCCCATGGTAATATCGATAGAAAAGTGTCACACAACCCACATTCCAACGATGCTCCAATGAATCAATAGAGTTGGATACACTACTGTCATTGATAAGCTTCACCGCCCTCCCCTGAACACGGTCCAGAAGCTTCAGAATAGACAGTGGAGCCCCTGCCCATATATGCGAGTTGTATTCCATTTTTGGCCGGATATAGCTGGTATAAATAGTAAGGAGATCGGATGGAGTGAAGTAAGTCTTGCACCGTTTTAGAAAACCGAGACACTTGAATGCCTC
Source organism: Delia radicum (assembly GCA_021234595.1). Taxonomy (NCBI): domain Eukaryota; kingdom Metazoa; phylum Arthropoda; class Insecta; order Diptera; family Anthomyiidae; genus Delia; species Delia radicum. The sequence goes on along the minus strand of CM037853.1, from coordinate 161,409,995 downwards.
TTTCGACACTTGAAATACGTGCTTATTCCAACGGACATCACACTGTATTCTCATGCCCAGAACATCAGGAGTATAAGATTCCTCAATAGCTATACCATCCATAGCTACAGATGACAATGACATTGTGTCTTGCGTGCATTAAAATCGACCCCACTCGGAGATTGTAGATATGCCATCCGGCCCCGGTGACTTGTTTACGTTGAGATCCGCAAGAACCCTTTTGACTGCCCGGGCCCGAAAGAAAATCAAAGGCATGGTATAAGATACCCTTTCCCTTACCCCTTCAAATTATTTCTGGTCGACTATTTCAATTAACTTTTATCTTTTTCATAACGACCAGTTGATTTTTTTTTTAATAATTCGTATTAAAAATCAGCTGTTTTATATATTTTACCAATTCTTACAAATTTTCCGTTCGTTTACTTTTTTGTAAATTTGTCTTACTTTCTGTAATTTTGTTACTGAGTAATTTTTACTGGACTTTACTGGGAAAGTAATTGAACAGACTTATGGATAAATATCGTACTTAGAATAGTCTGTCTGAGGCAGAGATTATGTTGTTTTAAACTGTTAAAAGTCGAGCAGGATTAAAAAGTATGTATGTATATCATCCGTTCCATGAGTGAAAGTTCGAAAACTGTAATTTTTTGGAATCCAGCCCTTTAATTTTGTTAAAATTTGACATACGTATACTCTAGGATGTCTTTTACTCACTTTCGTTATCAGTTCCTTAAAATTGTGTAAGCTCACGTGTTTATAACCGTTTTAAATTTTTTAAAAAATCAAAAAAAATGCTCATAGTAGTGAACTTTGAAGAGCCATATTTCCCAAAGTAAATGGACCCTTTCAAAGATTTAAAAAGCATATTAAAGTTAAAATTGTCTGTTTTACGATTTGTTATTAAAACACAACCACTTTTTTACGGAAATGCATTTATAATGCAAATACAATTTTTGATTGCAGTTTGCATTGTTTTCCGCCCTTTCGATTTTTAAAACGTAATTTTTTTAAATAAATAACAACTTCGACTTTTTTGGGACAAGAATGCTAACTATTTTTAATGATTTTTTTTAGAAAAAGCTTTCTACATTTTTCCATAATTTTATTTTAAAGATTTTTTGTTTTATAATTTGTAAGCCCAACTAAATGCTTCACTAGTCTGTTCGATAAAAAAATTTCTATATACTTGATATATGCTTATATGTGTGGCAATATATTACGATATATGTTCATATCTTATATGTAAAGGGTCCGCCATCTAACGTTTTTTTTCAACTAGTGCTTATTTCGTGAATGGAAACACTTAGCTCATGTCTGATTTGACAGCTAATTAGTTTTATCCTTCCGCTGAACGAATATGGTCCGTATGTTCGTTATCTTGTGAAAAAGTGAAAGAAACTGGCATCCTCATCGATAAAATAAAGCGTGAAAAGCCAAAACAGTGCGTACACCCGAGAATATTGCTGCTGTGGCAGAAAGTGTGCGTGAAGCGCCATCAACATCAATTCACCGTCGTTCTCAACAATTGAACATTTCGGTGACATCATTGAGACAAATTTTGCATAAAGACCTTGGTATGACGCCATACAAAGTCCAATTGGTTCAGAGTTCAAAAAAAAAGTTATTTGGCGGAGCTTTTACTTAGTTTAAGAAAATTTTTTAATATGGCGTAATATATCATCATATATCATTGTATCGTATGTTATATATTAGCATGTCTTTCGTATCTGATCATATGAAATAGATAAAGATCTATATATGACCATATATTCTACCATATATTATCATATGTAAGTGTATATGGTACAATTTATCAAAAATAATTCTATCACTTTTATATCTAATTATAAAGTAAAACTTAATGAAAAAATTCTCTTACTTTTATATATTTTTTTTTCGCACTTTTTAAAATTATAATATAAATGTGTTTCAAAATTTACTGCAAAAAAAAATTGTTATGTTTTAAACCAACTAAACCCACGAAGACACCTGGTTTTAAGAGAATCAGTGTTTTAGAGTTTTTTTTGATGCATATTTTTTATAATATAAATTATGTGATAATTACACAGAGAATACATTAAACAAAACAAATGAACTTTAAGATTTAATTAAAATTGCTTAAAAGCATGAACATTAATTAATTAAAAGTACCACTGTTAACACATTTTTTTTTGAAACTCTCTTAAAAAACCTCTTGAAACCCTTATAACATGCGTAATGGGTTCTAAATTTTCAATTTTAAAAATTAAATAGTTGCTTAGTTCCACCATAGGCAATATACTTTCTACCACTGATACTGTTTTGTGGTTATCAAAATATGTAGTAGTTTTTAACAAACTGAAATTACTGATGTACTAAATAGGGAGATTTATCCTTCATAAGAAAATATCGTATTGATTCATACAACAGACCGAATAGTTATTATTTTTAATTATTTTGTATAACAAGGACGTGTAAAGTTTACTGTTTATTTCCGCTCTAGAAAAAATCTGTAAGTTTTCTATTTCAAAATTTTGCGAACAAAACATTTGATTTTCTTCCTCGGTAAATGTTTTTTTTTTTGTTTTTTTGGTTTTACATAGCGTTTTAAATTTATTATATGTTTCAACTTCAGGTTCATAAAAAGCATACATTTTTAGATTTAAAATTATTTTTTTAAATTAATATTTATGTGTTTTATGAATAAATAAATTAAAACAAAAAGTACTGATCTCAAAAGCATTTAATTTTTTTTTAATTAAAAAACATATTGAATAAAATTGTATGAAATTATATATAATTGTATCATATTTGATAGACCCGTTTTTCGGATCAAACTACATGAGATACCATAAGATAAGCTTATGTATGCCATTTTTCGCTTCAGATGATATGTGATGTTAAGTTATATGTGATACTATATATTAGGTCGGGTCGATTTAAAAATCGCTCAACGTTCAATGAAAATCGTATTCTAGGGATCAAATAAGAAACTTTGCCGAAGGAACCATACCTCTAAAACGAATTCTGATGTCCCGACTTTTGACCCGTAGGGTCAAATATTGAAAAAGCCCACTTTAATATTTCAGAAAGTAGGAGGAATCTCTCCAAGATTATGGGAGCTATTTCTTCTCCGGGAGACGCACTGGAAGATTTATGCATAAATCATCATTCTAGGTGACCGTTAAGGGGTTAAAATTTAAGTTGAAAGAGGGCCTTTTTAGCCGTGTTTTTATAGCAAAATGTACAAAAATCGGGATAGAGATATTTCAGAAAGTAGGAGGAGTCTTTCGAAGATTATTTCTTCTCCGGAAGACGCTCTAGCAGATGAATGTATAAATTATATTCGATTGGTTTGGATTCGATTTGGGCACTCAAAATGGGGCAAAGTGGGATTTTTCAAAATTTGAACCTACGGGCCAAAAGTCGGGACATCAGAATTCGTTTTAGAGGTATGGTTCCTTCGGCAAAGTTTCTTATTTTGATCCCTAGAATACGATTTTCCTTGAACGTTGAGCGATTTTTTTGCCAAATCGACCCGGCCTACTATATATAATCATATATGAATCTATCGGAACTTTTTTCGTCGGGTATAGACAATTAAATGTGTTAAAAAAGTAAAACATGCATTGAAACTGTTGTCAAGTAAAATAGTAAAAAAATCTGTAGAAAATATAAATTTTCAAATTCTATACTTGACATTTAACTCTATGTACAAGAAAAAGATAACACAACTATATTTATACTCTTTTTATTCATTACAAGAATGCTACTTGACTTTTTTACTTCTACTTCCAAACTAATTAAGCCTTTACTAGAGCGGATTCGAAACGTAACTCGTTTATGAAACCTTATATGAGTTAAAAGAAAATAGAAGATAATGTTGTTGTTTTGTCTCTATCTAACACATTAAACGGAAATTCCAAAAGAATATATATTTTCAACAGAATTTACTCTCCGTAAATCCGTCACCATTTGACAACATATTTTATGTACACAGAAAAAAATATTTCCCTTCTTTTTCAATTAAATCGATTTGTTAAAAATTTTAAAAGCTGTCAATTAAAAAAATTAAAATTAAAATCAATTAAATATTTTCTCAAATTCGGATTTTGCTTGACAAATCATATTGCTTAAAAATTTTGTGATATATCCCCCTATGTAATGGGAGAGACAAGTTTTAGAATAAAACTAAATTATACACAGAAAAAACTAAAAACGGGTTTCAATTAAAAAATTTATTGAATCAATCAATATTTTAATTAATTTTGCACCAATCACGGCAATGATACTATCAATTTAATCTTTTATTAAATTTAAGAAGGAAAAAAAAGTTATAAATAACTTCTACAAAAAAAAAAAAAAATATGATACTCACAAAAAAAGTGTGTGATCTATACGTTGGTATGTGTGTTTTTTGCAATGCTGAGTCTTTTTGTGTGTGTGCTTGTTTTGTTTGTTAACTTCAAATGTATTTGGTATTTTATGCATACAGTGTATGAAAAAATAATATGATAATTGCGTCTAAAATAAAATATGTATTGATATATTGAAAAGTCAATTAAAATATTTATTGATGCAATTAAATATTTGTTTAGAACCAAATTCAATTCAATTCAAATCAAATCTTTAATTAGATATTTTAGGTTTGTAATTTATTCTATGTATTCAATGCCAAATCTTTGAGGAAAATTAAGAGCCATTTAGACGATGCTTCTTTTCCATGATTTTATTGCATAAAAATCTTGTTTGTGGCAAACAAGGTAGAGAACAACCCGCTTGATTCTCTACCCCGTTTGCTCACAAACAAGATTTTTATGCAATAAGATCATGGAAAAGAAGCATCGTCTAAATTGGCTCTAAGACCCATATCTTTCAAAAAGTCTTAATGCTTCTATCCTTTAACCAGTCGAGTCGGTGCCTTTTTACTTAAACATAATGTTAACATCACTTAGATTTAATATATTGTTGTTTTTTTTTTTTTTTGGTGGCCAAATCATAAAATCAGTTTAAACGTATTAATATGTTTATGGTAGCATATAAGCTTTTTTGTTTGTTTATTATTTTTTTTCGCAATTATACCCTCCAATGGTGGTTGGTTGGTACTCACTCAATTCAACCCATTATTGCAGCCAGCCGCAATATAGTGAATATATTGCATCTACTACTTCACCATTCAATCGTTTGTACTTTTACTTTCATTGATTTTTTTTTTTTTTAATAATTTCAACTTTACTTTTATTATTAGCCAAATCTAATAAATGTAATCAAAATTACGTGATATTTATTTAATATAATTTTAAAAAGTTTTTAAATTTTTTTTTGTTGTCTACCATGTTTTAGAATACGTATTATATTTTAAAAAAATTTGATTTATTTAAATAAAAATCGATTCATTATTATCTATTTAATTTAACATTTAAACAAATGATATGAAGAGAAAAAAATGCGGATAATCTTAAATACTATAATACATTGTAATATGTTGGTTTAATTTAATATGGTGACCAGTAGGGTGGTTCATAAAAAAAACATTAGATTTTGTTATGGGCTAACCGGAATATACAGTGGTGTTTAAAACATTTGCAACTGAAATCATGGTTTAGGTAACTATAATTTTTTTGATCAAAAAGATTTGTGGTATGAGTTTTTGTTTTTTTTTTATTATATTCAAATACAAAAAATTTATTCATAACTTCTCAAAAATAAAAAAAAGTAATTTTAACAAAATAAGTCGATAGTGCAGTGTTTAAAACATTTGCAACTCTTAAAGTAATTAACAGGAAATACAAACAATGGTTTTAACGCTCAGTATTTTGTAGCGTAGCCATTATTTTTTATAACTTCTGAACACCTTTTAGGCATTGAGGCAATAAGCTTTTTAATATAATGGTCAGAAATTTCATTCCAATGCTTCTCCAACTCGAGGAAAAGTTCATCACCATTTCGGAATACTTTATTGCCGATATTCCGTTTTACAATCATCCACATGTTCTCAATCGGGTAGAGATCGGGCCACGACATGATATTAATTTAATTTGCCTGCAGCCAAACTTATACAACCCCCGCCGTGTGTTTTGGGTCGTTGTCGTGCTGGAAGGTCCATGAGAGTGGCATTTCCCATTCAGCATACGGAAGCATAACTGAACTCAAAAGATCTCTATAGATTGTGGCCGTCGTTGTGCTAGTAATGCGGTGAATTGGGCCAATCCCATTTCCTGAAAAACACCACCACACCATAATGTTTCCACCTCCGTGCTTCACTGTGGCGGTTGTGTATTTGGGATTAAACTTTTCGCCTCGTGTTATTCGAACATTGGCTCTTCCATCTAATCTAATCTAATCTTTTTTTTTTTTTTTTTTAAAGAGAAGCAACACTCAGGAAATTCTTCCTATTAAGTAATGTGTTGCTTTCTTTGCAAAGGGGATAGTGGAGAGATGAAAGGTGGTGAAAGATGAAGGGCTTCAAACATGGCAACACTGCAATTGCACGAGATGATAAGTCCTAGAACAGTTGTTGCTCGCCACCTGATGGACAGTTGGCGAACTTATTGAAGCTTTTTGATTCATAGTCCTGATTCATTATTGTACTTCGGTGGGTTAAGTGCTATGGGAACACCGAAGGTGGGCGCAGCGATACATATAAGTGATAGAAAACTAATACATATTATTTTTCTAAATTGATGTTGTCGTCTCCGGGAATCGAACCCGGGACCATTTGTGTAACAGTCCAACGTGCTAACCATTACACCACAACGCCCTGATCCCCGGAGGTTGAATTTAGACTCATCTGACCACAATACATTTTTCCATTGCTGTTAAGTAAAGTTCAAATGGGTGCGTGCAAAGTCAAGCCGAGCTTTTCGGTTTTTTTCCGACATAAACGGTTTTTTTGTACATCTATAACTTCTAAGACCATATTCTCGGGCTCTGCTTTTAATGGTGGGAAGACTGGCATCTAGTAAAAGTTCAGTTTTAGCTTCTCTGGGAACTTCTTTGGGATATTTCGTAAAAAATTCTTGATTTTCCGATCTTCTCTTACAGTTGTAATACGGGGTCTTCCACCTTTATGAGTTGTGTGGATGTTACCACTATTAACAATACGGCAAATCGTTGATTTTGGAACGGAGAACTTTATAGAAATTTCTTTTTGGGAAAGTCCATTTTGAAAATCGTTTAAAACTTTTGATTTAAAATCAGAATTGTACTTATTTCCTGCAATTTTTAACAAAACTTATTCTTACGATGTTTATGCTTCCAACATCTTATTACAACTATTAAAGAACAATATTTATAATAAATTTGTTTAAAAAATGTAACGGCCTGAATCTCATATTAAAAAGGAATGCGATTACCGTTATATCCTAGCATTTTGTTTCATTAAGAGTAAGAATAATGAGAGTTGCAAATGTTGTGAACACCTGCATTTTGAATACACACACAGAGAAAAATTTAGCTATTTGCCAACTAATATTCGGTTACTACGACTCAAATTCGGTTATTAGGAATTTTACTGAATTTTAGTTGCAACACCCAAAATATTCAGAAATCCAATGTAAATATCGTTGCACTAACTGAATTTATAAGTTGGTACCATTAAACTACACTTTTCAATTCGGTTGGCACTTTATTTCTCTGTGTGTATCAATTATTATTAATTTTTTTGTTGTTTTAATTTAACGGAATTAATTTTTTTTATTTGTTTAACATAAAACAATGTATGAAGAATATGTAAAAAATAAATTTTTGTAACTAAGTGTGATTTGAAGAAAATAAATCAATGAAAACAACAAATGCGATCTCAGTTCGAAATGTTTTGACCACTACTGTATATTATGCACAATGAACAAATAAATCAGGATTTTTTATTTATTTTTATTTTTTTTTAATTTTAGGGTCGCTATAAACTGTGTTTATAAGGGCAAAAACTTACGTTTTTTTCACTTTTTGTAAAAATTGTGTAATGTCGTAGTAGTTTTAGTGGTGTACACAGAGAGAATTCCTTGGACAAGTTTTAATAAAATTTCTACACTAAACTAAAAAAGTTTTCTTCATAATGTGAATGAAAAATTTCTTAAATTTCTTGAAATAGCTTCAAATTCCCCCTCTTCCCCCAAATTGATATTTTTCAATACAAAAATGTAAAACAGATCCCAATATTATTCATCGGATTATCACCGTTTAAATTACACTGGAATGGTATACTTCCCTACTTTTTTTACTGCGGAATGAAGTTTTTTCAGCGTTTTTATGCAATTTCTTTTTTAAATGTACTTTCTTAAAATTTGGCCACTCTCGATTTAATAAAATATGCATATTTGTAAAATATAGAATTTTTAATAAAACACAGCACTTTTGGTTTTTTGGGTCCCGAGGTTTATCTATTATTTATTAACGATTTATTGAAAAAAAATTTTCATCATGTTTCCATAGAAAATACAACAATTTTTTAATTTTTCAAAATTAAAAAGATTAAATTTAAAAATGTTAAGCTAAGGCGCCGTTTAAATATCTCTCTTTTAAAAACTATACAATTAATTTTTAAAATTTCTTATTTACATGAAAAATAAACGAATCTATTTAAATATAAAGTTTTTAAAATTTAGTTTTTAACCCTTTCAACATTATGTTTCTTTCTATAAATAGCTGATATTCAATTGCAAAAAATGTATATTTTAAAAACAGAATATTTCAGAAGATTCAAAATTAAATGTATAGTTTTTAAAACAAAGACCTTCAAAAGAGCTCCTAAACATTACATTTTTAAATTTTATCATAATAAATCTTAAAAATTAAAAAAGTAACTAATTGCTGTTATTTCTATGTAAAAGTGCTAGAAGCTTTTTTTTAAAAAAAAAAATCATTAAAAATAGTTAAACCCCGGGACCCACAAAAAGTGAATGCCCAACTATTTGGTGAAAACTGAATATTTTGCAAATATGCGTTCTTTTTTTTAATTGAAAGTGACCAAACGTTAGAAAATGCATTTTAAAAATAAATTGCATAAAAAAATGCTAAAAAATTCTAATATGCAGTATAAAAGTAAATTACCGTACCATTCCAATTCAATTTAAATAGTAATGTCCCGATCAATATTAAAGAAAATACGAATACACAAACTTACACACTTTCTGCATATTTCTCATTTTTAAAACTAAATCGCGCATAAAAAAATGGAATTTTCGAAATTTGAAAAACTAAATACGCCAAACTTTAAGTGGGTCCATAAAGTTTCTTTAAGTGGGTAATAAAGTTTATTGAAATTGGAAAATCCAAGGCCAGATTTTGACCGATTTTGAGTGGAATGGCCGAATTTTAATACATCAATAGAAGTTAAGAACATCAATTCAAGTTAAAAGTTTTTATTTGAAATTAAAAATATAATTTTCTATTTAAAAAAACATTAATTAAAATTTCGAAATTTTAAATTATATTAAATATTTTATAAGTTTGTTATAATTTTTATTAAAAATAAAAATTATGTTTTTTTCGACCTTTAATTGTGCAATGAAAATGAAAATTATTCAAGTTCGAGGCCATACTCTATATTTCTTCATTAGGATATTGTCCTAACAAATAATCTATAGAGTTTTTGTTTTCAAATTTATTATTTGACCCTTTCAGGAATGTGTTGATAGATCTATTTCGGGAATTTTCTAGGTTCCCATCATCGTGTTCTGATGATGGGAACCTAGAAAATTCCCGAAATAGATCTATCAACACATTCCTGAAAGGGTCAAATAATAAATTTGAAAACAAAAACTCTATAGATTATTTGTTAGGACAATATCCTAATGAAGAAATATAGAGTATGGCCTCGAACTTGAATAATTTTCATTTTCATTAAATATTTTATTTAAAATTAGAAACATCTAAAATAATATTAAATTAATGTTTCAGAATTTTAAAAAAATTTAAATAATTTTTCGTAGATTTTGAGTTTTTAAAAATGCTGATTTCAATATTTCAAATGAAAAAAAAAAATAAATAAGTTTTTTGTTCCTAAATTTCACTATTTTTCCCTAAAAAAGGAAAATTTTTTTTTTTTTAAAGAGAAGCAACCCTCAGGAAATTCTTCCTATTAATTAAAATGTTGCTTTCTTTGGAAAGGGGATAGTGGAGAGATGAATGGTGGTGAAGGGCTTCAAACATGGCAACACTGTAATTGCGCGAGTAGATAAGTCTTAGAACAGTTGTTGCTCGCCACCTGATGTAGAGTTGGCGAATTTATTGAAGCTTTTTGGCGAATTTATTGAAGCTTTTAGGTGGGGTTAAGTGCTATGGGAACACCGAAGGTGGGCGCAGCGATACATATAAGTGATATAAAACTCATACATATTATTTTTCTAAATTGATGTTGTCGTCACCGGGAATCGAACCCGGGACCATCTTTGTAACAGTCCAACGCGCTAACCATTACACCACAACGCCCACGTTTACAAAGTTTATGAATTTTGTTTCTGAAATGATGAAGGTCTATGAAACTCTTTTATGAAACTCTTCATCATAAAAACATTTTTTAAAAAAAGTTTGAGGTTTTTCCTTTTTTTTAATTTTGTTTTCTATATTTTTTTCCTGTCAAAACATTTTGTTGAATTTACACAGTCCATATGTATGTATATGTGTAAAAGTTTTGAGGTGAACAAAAAGAAGGTATAATTCACCATTAATACTGCGTTTCCACTTACGTGTTTTGCGTAAAACATGTGTTTTGGCGAAAAAAGTGTATGGGTAAACATGTACAAAGCATGCTTTGTTTCAAAACACGTTCAGTGGAAACGTAGCATAAGACCTTCGCTACTGCATATACTGTGTCGAAAGTATGTTGGCAAAATATTTTTGTAAATAGCGCGAAGAATTAAAAATTGTAAACGTTGAAAGTTAACGCGAATAAGTTACAACCATGGTAGCAATTTAATTATAGACCCTTTTTTTAAAGACAACATCTGTTGCCATCGTGTAGCCTTGGGTACTTATTAGGGTATTCAATTTACTCGGGTTTGCTTTTGTTCGAGTAATCGAGTAACTCGATTTTCAGGTTTTTAATTTACTCGAGTAGGCGAGTAAGATTTTAAAATTGCTCGAATAACTCGAGTAACTCGAACAATTTTAATACTTTAATTTTATTTTCCAAAAACTCACATTTTTGTAAGTTTTTATATTTTATTAGTACTAATATAACATATATATAAAAATTAACAAATTAATTAAAAATTTTAGTAAAAAGTATATCTAAAAGAGAAAAACATTTGCTAAGATCATTTATTATTGCGACAGTTTTGTCTCAGTACACTCAAAGCAAAAGCGTTATTATATCAATGAAATTCTTTATAAATATGTTGAAATCTTCATTGATTTTCTTTCAATTTAACTGGTTCATAAATATGTATTAAACTGTTTTATAAAAATATTTGTAAGGTGATCCGTTTTGTAATTTCACTCAGACTTGACACAGTTTTGTTATATTAGTGTGTTAGTACTAAACGAAAAAATAGTCCATTTTGTCCTATCATTTTGGGATTTTGAGATATGTAATTTTACTAAAAAAATTATAAAGAAGTTTTGAAACAACTTTCATAAATAAATAAGAAGATTTTCATCATATTAATGAAAACTTCATTACTTCTATATGTAAATTTTAATATGTGGAAATTTTGCGTAGGACCGCTATGAATTTCCATATAGGGCTTCTAAAATTGGCTTGTTACAACGACATAAAAGGGACCAACAAAAAGTTTTAGTAAATGACATTTAAAAATTCCTTTTTGAAAATATAGTATTTATATGTAGTTTCTTTAGATCAAATGGCAACTAAATTAAAAAAAAAATAATGTTTGATCCCACTTTTAACCCTCAAATCCGCACCAATAATCTTAAACACACCAGTCTTAGAACTTGTTTCTTTAAAAAATATCCAAGTTTCTTCGATATCGGAGTTTTTTCGCATTAAGTTCTTCGTTTTTCGTAATATAATTTCTTTAACAGTGCTCACTTAATATAAAAATACACTTAACATTTAAATATTCACTATAACAGTCACATTATTTTATACAAAATATTAAAAAAATATAAAATAGTTCGTATTTTTAAATTACTCGAGTTACTCGATTAATCGACCAAAATTGTTCGAGTTATTCTTTACTCGAAATTGGCCACTTCGAATTACTCGAACAATTGTTCGACATCATTTCATCGATTAATCGAGTAACGGTTAACCGATTGAATACCCTAGTACTTATCTGATAAATAAATTTTAATTTTGTTTCACACACGAATAAATTCTTTAGTACCTAACGTAAACGGATTTAAAAATTTTTGATTTGCATTAAATTGGTACAAGGGTAAATTCAGAAATTCAAAAAACACCCCAAAAACTCATTGTTTTTATTTTTCAAAAAAAAAAATACTAGGCAAAAATTTAAAAATGTTTCTACCTAGGGATTTAATTTTTAGTCCTCTACAAAACAAAAAAAAAACCGATTGAAAATCGGTCCACTCGTTAAGGTTGCACAGTGGAACCCGATTTTCAGTATTTTGTTTTAAGAAAAAAGCATTTAAAGTTAATATTGTTCATGTAAAATATAGGGCAAGGAGTTTGTTTAACAAGCTGTAACCCTTCAAAGTTTATTTATGGCATGATGCTTGTTAGGAAAATACCCTATTCACGTGTTTGAATACTAAGAAGACAAGAATGGAGCAAAATTGATAGTTAATAGGTTTTTTTGTTAAAGCTCTGCCTATTCTGAAGGCTCTAGCTTTTCTACAACTTCGGGTTCTGATGGGATCTTTACCATTTTGCTCCAACATTTTCATAGCATATAGAAAAAAGTTCAAACTATTGAAATTAAAAAAAAAAAGTCTATAGCTAGTCAAACCCTTAACTCGAAAACACATCTAGTATTAATACTGCATTTCTTTTCTTTCAGCTCTTTAATATTTATATCTAAATTCAATCTGATGAAAATAAGTTTAAGAATCAATTTTACAATGTTATGAAACGTAAGTAATTAAAATGATATTTTGTGTAAATATAGTTTCTCAATAGTGTAGATTATTAACTTAAGAATATTAACAAAAACTTCAAAATGCATTAAATGTTGTTTTAAATGCTTTTGCAGTGGTTTCTACTACATTCAACAGTTTAGAACGTTTAAAATACCCACACATTGCAGTTGATTTAATTGCAAAAATATAGTGTATACTCTACTGCAAATGCAGTTAATTTTACTAAAATTACCTAAGATTTTGAAAAATTTTGAAATTGAAAAATTACATCTATAATGTTGAAATATTTATTCAAATACGAAAATGTCTATTTTAACTAGAATCATATTTCATAGGGCTGTTCAAATTGTTCGGGTGAGAAAAAAAAAAAAAACGATAGGCGTATAGTAAACGAAATCTTATCATAACTATAGTATGATATTTATAATTCATGCGCCAAAAAAAAATGTGTTTATGCGCCTATAATATGCATGAAAAATCTTCATATATGCACTAAAAAGTTTTTAAATTTTTATGAAATATTTCACTAATATTATGAAAAGTTTCATATTATTTTGAAAAAATTATATTTAAATTTAAGAATACATCAACAAATATTTTAATTTATGTTCTAAACTTTAGAATCTAAAGATTCAAATCATATCTGGTAGTTTTTAAGTTTAAAAAGTGAAAATGATATTTTCTAAATTTCAAATAAAAAATAAAAATTTCAATATAAAATACAAATTTTCATAAAAAGCTAAAGTTTATTTTCACAAAGTTTATGAAAGTTTTTTATGAATTGATGAATAGCGTATTATGTACTTGTTTTGTAAAAAGGATTTTACAGTAATTAAACTCTGTGTCAAAATTATATATATCGCACTTGATCAACAAGAGGGTATTAACTCAAAATTTTAAAATTTTTAGTAGAGTCAAAAACCTGTTTATTTTCAAATTCCATTTGAAAATATATATACATTGTTTTTGTTTTAAATTTTACCACTCATTGCAAAAAAAACATCAATTTTTTGAGTTAATACAATTTTTTTGAAATTTTATCGATTTAAATTTATAGAATAAAACAAAACTCAAAATACAACCAAATATAAATAAAACAGTTTGATTATTTTTAACATAAATAAAGGCTCAAATCAAAATAATACCTTTTTTATGAAAATATACGATTAATTTCTATTTGAACTTTTGTATTAACTCGAAATAATACATTTTTGTTAAAATAAAGGTAATCACTACATTACCATGAAAATGGTCTCAAAAGTGGGTTTCGAGATGAAAGAGTAATCGGAATACGTTGAAATTTTTACAATAGATAGATATTGATGTTGTTAGTTGATTTCTTAAAAAAAGTGATATTTTAAAAATTTTGAGTTAATACCCTCTTGTTGATCAAGTGCGATATGTAACTAAGGCTGAGTTTTTGGGATGTGGGTTAAACTAGGTTTAGTTAAACCGAAAACGAATTTTTTTCCCCCATTTCCAAGTTTATTAACAAACATTTGCCTTTTCTAGTGCAGAATTTTTTTTTTTTATAATTTAACCAATACTCAGGGGATGCCCCCTACTCATGCAGTGCATTGTATTGATCAGGAAAATAGGGTATAGGAAGGAGGAAAGAGGGAGTAGTGCTTGTGGATATTTGATTTAAATTTTTCTAAATTGTAAGTAACAGGGAAGAGTTCTGCGGGAAGTTTGTTCCACATACGAATTGTTCGACTAAAAAACGAATTTTCTCTGTAATGCGTTGTGCGAAACACAGGACAATCAACTTCAAACGGATGTGCTTTACTAGATAAGCGAGTATTACGAATAAAAACTCGGGCTAGAGGAATAAGTTCATTTATCTCACATGAGCACCTCCCATGGTAATATCGATAGAAAAGTTTCACACAACCCACATTCCGACGATGCTCCAATGAATCAATAGAGTTAGATACACTACTGTCATTGATAAGCTTCACCGCACTCCCCTGAACACGGTCCAGAAGCTTCAGAATAGACACTGAAGCCCCTGCCCATACTTTCCAACTTTGGGCAGTATATGACCACAAAACGTGAAAAAATTAATTTAATTTTGGGCACTTGTTATTTTCCATATTGAAGTATTTAATGTTTTTGCTGTTCAATCGTTATTCACTCAAAACAATGTGTAATTGTCTTGTCACACTAATGACAGCATGCTAGTTCAATCTGTATATGCACTTGCAACAATGCCATCTATGGCAAAAAATGACTTTTAGTTGATCAACTAAAATCTCGAATTTTTGATGTAAAATACAGCTGGAAAATGTAAAAAAAAACATTTTCTACTATTATAATGCTCTGAATGAATTTAAGAATTTTATTATAAGGAATATTTTTTCTGAAGATTACTTTATCGAATTTTGCCACAGTTTGCCAGCTATGGGACAAAAATGGTGAAAAAAGATAGAAAAAATTTAAATTTTTCGACATTTTAGCAATTTTTAGGCACTAGATGAAGTTTTTTCGGGTTTGTTTTACACTTTTTTCTCCTAGTCTATGGCTACAGTTGTGCCGAAGACAGGAAAACAAAATTCCAATTGGTTTCCGAGATATAGCCGTGAGAAAAATTGCATGTTCTTCTGAAAAATTAAGTTTTAATTAAAATGTTAGGGTATTCAATCGGTTCACCGTTACTCGATTAATCGATGAATATCAATCAAACAATTGTTCGAGTAAATTAAAATGGTCAATTTCGACTTACGAATTGGTCGATTTATCGAGTTAATCGAGTAAATCAAAATATGTTCTATTTTAGTTTATGTTTAACAAAAAAAAATTTTATTGTTTCATATTTTTTAAAAAGATTTTTTTTTTTAAATTAAAGCAATCTGGTACATTTCTTACCGTTTTAATTTACATATTATAGTTGTGCAAGAGGAAGAGGGCACCTAGATATGCACAATACTGCACTGGTAAAAAACTATCTTGTGCGGAGACCAATGCTAAAATGGCACAGTTTTAACAATATCCTTTATTTTTACAATATCCTTGAACAATTACAGGCATTATTATACTAAAATGAAGGTGCGAAACTATGACAAATTTTACACCAAAAGGTCCGACTTCCAGAAATTAAGCGAAACTTTTAAATATCTAAATATTCAATAGAAAATCGCAACAATCACAAAACTATTATATTGTGCTAACATTTTTTTTGCAAGACTTGAATTGTAGTTAATTCCAAATTTGTTGGTGCTACAGCTCGGATTGTGTTTTTCCCTCTTTTCGGATCTCTATATACAACTTAATCACATAAATTAAAAATTATCAATTTAAAAAAAAAAAAAATTACAAAAATCCAAACTACAACTTATTTGCTGAGTAAATTTTTTAACGACGGCGAAAATGTAATATAATTTCTTTTTATGTTTTTCTAAGGCCTAGACTACTATGGCATATTATTCTTGATATTTGCAAAAATTGTTTAAAGCTATACTTCTAATGTTTTCTTGAAGTCTAACTTATAAAAACGAAAGAAAATAAAGTAAAACATCTCAATTGCATATTAATTCAAAACATCCTTTTTAACCTAACGTATATTTTTACATATTTTGATAAAATTCTTTTCGGAACTACTGATTTTGTATTTATTTAGTGTTTGTTTTGTGTAGTTTTAAGGAAAAATTAGTAAAATAACATTGTTAAAATTATTCGAGTAAGTTTAAAATCTTACACGATTAATCGAGTAAGTTAAAAACCACAAAATTGAGTAACACAGAAAAAAATATTCCTCTACTTTTTTTCATTAAATCGGTTTGTGGAAAATTTTAAAAGCTGTCAATTAAAAATGAATTGAATCAAAATATTTGCACAAATTCGGAACTTGCTTGACATTTTTTATATTATTGCTCAAAGCTAACATCAACATATTATTGTTGTCTTTTGTACTATTTATGTAGTTGTTTTTTATAAATGTTTATGTTTATTGGTATTAGTAATACATTTTTTAAATTCATTTAAATTATATATTAATTCTTATTAGGTTTATTACTTTATTAAGTTAAATAATTTAGTTTCAGTTGTTTAAATCTGAATATTTATTTATTCCCAAACATTGATAATGTAATTTTTAAAATTCAATTTCGTTTAATAAAAATTTCAAATTTTTTTTAAACAGAAAGAAAATGCAAAAATTAAGTTAAAAATTATTTCAAACAAAAAAAAAAAATACTCTGATTTCAACAAAAAGGGCTATACAAAGAAGAATCAAAAAATTTTGCCATAGTCATAATTTCTGTGTGAATTTGTTCACATAAGTATAAATAAATCTGTTAACTAAATGAGAATTTAATGCCGGTTTAAATTCAATGTTATAAAATTGAAGCTATAAAAAAACATTTGGTATGGCAACAACACTTTTATAAAAAAAAAAACAATTGGTATGGCAACAACTATTTTTTTTTTTTTTTTTTGTTTTTGGAAAGGTATTCGATATTGATCACTTTTTAATCAAATGAGTTATTAATTACTATTAATTACTATAAATGCAAGTTATTATTTAATTGAAAAATAAAAAAAAATCAATTAATGAGCTATGAACTTCAATTTTCGCTGTTGGCGGAATTTCAGCAATTAAAGTTATCGGTGGTTTTAGTGATTGAAATTGGGTTTTATTTTTTTGTGTGTAAATGAGTATTACTCGAACAAAACCAAACCCGATTAATTTGAATACCCTACAAAATATACACGAGGCTATAAAACCCGATCAGCAGCTAAACTAGCAAAACACAAAGGGGGTTTTATTAGTTTCGATAACTATTTCGAGAAGTAGTTTGCATTTTATGTGTTGCACTGTGTTATATTTTGTTTCAAATCTGGCTACCTTAACAATTAAATTTGTTAAATGATTCGAGTAAAGCGTATAACTGATATTTGTTTTAACAAATTGATAATGAATAATTTTGTATTTAATAAGTCGCTACATGATCATTATTAGTAATAATTGCATTGGTTCTCTTGACATCACCATCATGGATTTCAAACTGGTTAAACAAATCATCGAATTCATTGAAGAGCTGTAAAGGAAGAAATTTACTAAATTCAGAATAATATAAATGGTGGCGTAATTAATGAATACAGGAAATCTTACATGCGTTGTACTCGTACTGTAATTGGGCAAATAACCAGTTCCAAAATTCGTTGAAACTTTCGCAGTTAAAGGAGCTAAAGGTGTATTCAACAGATGAATATTTTGATAGGATTTAGGTCTAGTGCTCGATTTTCCAGCAGTAGGAGAGATATTTTGATATTGTGCTGTAAATTAGGGAGAGTTGAGATACATATGTTCATAACATTTTACTTTAAATATATCGTCACCTAAAATCCAAAAGGCCCTAACTACACTTTTTAGTTTTTTACAGGAGAGACAAACAACATTATAAATAAAAAAAAAAAACTACCAAAACCCTAGTATTAAAATTTTAGAATTACGCTTAAGAAACAAAGATGGATTTGATTCTGAGAATAAAAAAAATCATGGAAAACAGTAATTTTTAAGTTATCTAGTTACGGCCTTTTGTACTTGATTTTTCTGAAAACAAAAGGCCGTAACTCAAATACAAAAATTTATGCAAAAAATTAAACAAAAATTTTATATAAAAAAAGCTACAGCTTTTCGGCAGTAATTAAAAAGTTTTTAGTCAACTTATGTATTTTTATCAATTTATTGTAAGCCTTTTTTAAATAAAACGCATTTTAAATATTTAAAAACTTTCAAGAAAAATTTAATTAATCAATTAATTTATTTCCAGAACATTAAATTAAATTAAATTTTTTAACAAAAAAACCATTATAAATCATTAAATAAAAGACAAAAAACAGGACTACACGACTTTTTGATTAACGAATATATTGAAATTGTTACGGCCTTTTGGTTTACGTTAATAAAATCGGTATTTTTGGAGGTTTAAAATTTTGCGGGGAAGTTGTATTTTGGTCAACTACATCGTAATCAATTATAAAGTAAATTTTTAAAATTTTGTTAGTTACGGCCTTTTAGATTTTAGGTGACGATATGTAGTTTAATTCAAATTTAATACCTTTATCTTTTGGTTGAAATCGAACTTGATTTAATAATGGATTATGAATTCGAAATGGTCTATAAACTGGCAATTCTATAGACTGGGGTGATTGTATTAATTTTTGTCCATGTATTTGGGGATACAAATAAGTGGTCTCCACTGATGGTAGTTCCTGATAATGATAGCGTCCTTCTTGTGGTATATAACGACCGTCTGAACTCAATGCTATACGATATACGTTACGTGATGGTTTATTTAAAAAGGGATACACCTAAAATGAATAGATATTATTGAGTTTGCTTATCTGTTCTATGATGATAATATTTTCTTCCTCATTAACCTGTGGATTACGTTGTTCTGGTATTATACCATCTGGCACAGATATACCATCCTTTTGTAATTGATTCAAGAATAGACGATCTGTTTCAAATGCCGTATCCGGTATTCGACCTCCAGCATGTGGTAGTACTTGTTCACGATAAATTTGTCGTTTCTAAAATGAAATTTGTAAATTACTTAAAATTATATGGATGTAAAAAAAGTGATTGTCTCCTTTATACACTCATAGAAATAAACATGTAAAAAAAGCAGAAAAAACTGTTAAATTTAGTAAATGATTTTGCTAAACTTTAATAAAATATGAACAGAAAACAAATATTTGTTAACTTTACAAAATTTTAGTAATATTTGATGTGAATTTAAGGAATTTGAAAATAGCATTTTACTTTGTAAAATTAGCAAAAATATTTACTAAATATTTGTAGACTCTAAATAGCAAACAAAAACTGTAATATTAACAAAATTTTCGCTATATTTACCTCATATTAAGTAGAATGCAAATTTTGCTAAAATCAAACAAAAATTTTTGCTAACAAATTCGAGATTGCTGATTTCGTAAGGTAAAACTTTTATTCACATTAAAAAACAAACTAAAAAAACATTTTATTACTAATATTTAGTAGAAAAATCTGATAACTTTACTAGTTTTTTCAGCAAGCTGATTTTTCAATTTTTTTAATTTTTAGTAGCTTTTTTTTCTATTTTTGCAGGTTTATTTCTATGAGTGTAATACAACATCTGAATGAAATCAATATCGGTAGGAGGCTTTAAAACTTGCTTATACTTTTAAAGGGTACACTCAAAGAAATAAACCAGTAAACATAGCAAAAAAGCTAATAAAAATTAGTTAAAAATGAGCTTGCAGAAAAAACTGCTAAAAGTAGAAGACCTTTTTTTTAATAAATATTAGTAATATAAGAAGTTTTTGCTCTTCTTATATTACTAATATTTGAATTTACAAATATTCAGTTATATGTGATCTAAAATTTAGTTAATTGAAAGTAAAAAAAAAAAAATAAGCATAAACCGTTACCAAATATTAGTAGACAAAAAAAAATAATTAAAAAATGTGACATTTTAGTTTTTTCTTAGTTTTTTTTAATGCGAATAAATGTCTGCCCTTATAAAATCATCAATCTATAATTTTTTAGCAAACATTTCTGTTGAACTGTTATTTGCATTCATAATTTCAAGATCAGAACTTGTGTTCAATCTAAATAGTTCTATACTTTCAAATAAAAAACAAGCTCTAGCTTATTTTTGGTTGCCCTAATTATAACTAATGGCGTTTTCTTTTCTGACAAAAATGTCACATTTTATTTGTGCTTTGCCTCAAATTTCCTTTTTTGTGTTTTTTTTCTAAAATAAGGTGAACACCCTGAGAGGTAGACGTGTTTCTTTCTAAAAATGTTTCTCTTTCTAAAAAAGGCAAAGAGTGCAATTTTAGCGCCCTCAAATAATTTGCAGTGTTGTTTTTGCCCTGTTTTTTCGATTTATCAATCTCATGTGTATGTATTATAAAGTTGTTTGCGAGAAAAATTCTCACCTTGGTAGCCGAATGGTAGAGTGCTGGCTTCTGATGCATAAGGTCCTAGGTTCAAACCGTCATTGGACCACTATTTTTTTTTTTTTATTATAATTAAGGAGTTTTATTCATTTTGTTTTATGTTATAATATTTTATTTTTTCTGTTTGCAAGTATTTAATAATTTTTGACCTAAAATTCGTTAAAAAAACAAAATTATAATAAAAATTATAAAAAAAAAAATATAGTTATTAAAAAAAAATTCTTTCATGTTGGCTGAGATTCGAACCGGGACTGCCATAACAATATTGTATAAACACACATGTTTAAAGAAAGCAATATGTGATAAAATTGTGTTCTATTCAGTTTGTAAAAATGAAGAATTTTATTGGGGCGAGGGTGAACTGTTTGAAATGTTTGCACTTTAAAATGCAAAACCATCCATAAAATGCAAAACCACCATAATTAAGCTAGAATTTCTTGTCCGGCAGAATAAAAAACACTGATAACACCACTTCATTTTTTTTGAACAATTTTATTTTTATTGTTATTGTTAAAATTAACATCAATACACAATTAAACACATTTCCAATCAAATTTGATCGTTAAAATTTGAACAATTTCTTTTGGAATGAATTTAAAATAATTTTATTTTATTTATTATTTTTTGTTCTAAGATTTTATTTTCTAATCCCCGCGTTATGTGAGTGATGTGAAGTGTAAGTGATGTGATGAACGCAGGTGATTAACAAAATTAGGACATATATTTTTAGCCCCCTTGAAACGTCATTCGATTTTGCTGAAATTTGTAACATATGTTAGAGTTGTCCATACACAACGATCCAGCCGTGAAGATCACAAATCGGACTACGTCTAGCTTCTTCATACGATTTTGAAACACCTAACTATTTATAAAGTCCCTGCGGGAAATTAACCAGTCACTGGTATGGTCACGTGACTAGACCTTTGTGTGTATGAACCTGTCCTAGTTTCGGTTCTGTTATATGAAAGTGACCGGTGCTTTTAACATGGGCTTGTCATAGGAGGTGGCAATTGGTAGGTGGTAGCGAATAACTTGCCGCAGGTTACCTATCACCGTACCGACTAAATTAATAAGCTACTGGACAAGTTAGAAGTAGGCAGTGTTAAAGTAGGATAATTTTAGGAATTATGTGACATGCAACAGGACCAGTGAGAAAATAATTATCACGTGACTGGTGTAGGTGTACGTATCGTAGAACTGGAGAACAGTTTTTAATGGAAAACTAGTCACATATTAAGCGCAATGTGTGCTGTTACTGAGGTAGTTTGAATGGATTAGATTTGTGAAGTACCACTTCACTGGTCTAGGGAGTACATGTCGCCGGGTATGAGAAAAGTAATTAGCAAATAACCTTTTACTTTTTATTCACCGTGTGTCATATTATATACGAGTTGCTAAATTGTCCGTCCGAAACCAGTCACTAAGCTTCCCCAAAACATTATTCACAAAACCTTCAAACAGGAACAACAAAAATCAATTTTAAAATAAGTTTATTTCAGTGTTATATCCGATTTGTAGCAGTCAAGGGACTGAATCCTTTGGCACTAATTGTCATGTTTTCATCAACTGCTAACGGGACTGAACCAGTTCAATGAACAGTAAGAGCTTCAACTGCATCAGCCCTAGTTGCTTCAGAACACTATAATGTTATGTTACTTTATGTCCAGTTACATGATATACCTGATATCAACTTGTCAATGTTTTGTCACCATTACTATAGTCGCGTGATTGGTCATTTCACACAAATTAAAACTTTTTGGTACACAACAATTTAGGATTCAACAGTATCGTGACGTGCCACCCAATCATATATCACAAAATCGTCACTTTGGATCAATCGACCCTTCCTTTCCTGCAGGGGTATTTTATAAAAAGTT
The DNA here is from genome assembly GCA_021234595.1 of Delia radicum. Taxonomy (NCBI): domain Eukaryota; kingdom Metazoa; phylum Arthropoda; class Insecta; order Diptera; family Anthomyiidae; genus Delia; species Delia radicum. The sequence goes on along the minus strand of CM037853.1, from coordinate 161,387,184 downwards.
ATGAAACTTCATCATATTGATGAAACATTTCATAAATATGAAGAAGTCTGTCATCAATTTACACTTTTATGAAACAGCTTCATCACATTTATGAAGTGTTACATTGGACGAAACTTAATGAAGTTTTATGAAAAACTTCATAAATATGATGAAGTTTTAGCCCTGAGTGCATACGGGATTCGAACCCGTGCCTCCAGGTTGTCAGTCAACCGCTCTATTATCTGAGCTATCTCGACGTGCTATTCTTGATAGATAAAAACATTAATGAATTGCTCGCAAAAAATTCCATTACTTTCCATCTTACGAAAAATCAAAAATAAGTATTTATATATGTACTTACTAGGAGTGCAAAAATAATGAGTCTAAAAATAGACTTTCAAAATTTTTTTAGATCATAACTTTATATTTAAAATAATGATAAAAATAAGTACACTTAAAAAAAAGTCCGTAAAGTTAGCAAAAAAGTTAGTTGAGTCAGCAAAATTTTTGCTGGAATTATCCTTGCAGAAAAATTGCTAATATCTGCAAAAGTATTTTGCTGAATACCACTGAGCTGATTTGTTAGCAAAAAAATAGTAAATTCAGCAAAATGTTTTGCTGACACTTAGTTCAATGCAAATGGAAATCGACTTGCTGAAATTAACAACATTTTTTGCTGGATCTTAGTAGATTGAAAAAAATAAAAAACTTAGTATACAATTTAATTTGTTTTCCTGAAAATTAAATCTGTTTTTTTGTGATTGTTTTAAATATATACACGCAGAGAAAAATGTAGCTATTTGCCAACTAAAATTCTGTTACTACGACTCAAATTCGGTTATTACCAATTTCAGTCGGTTGGCACAACTTAACATTAGTTTTCACAACAAAGGTCGGTTAATTTAACTGAATTTTAGTTGCAACACCCAAAATATTCATAAGTCTAATGTAAATATCGTTGTACTAACTGAATTTATAAGTTGTTACTATTAAAATACACTTTTCAATTCGGTTGGCACTTTATTTCTCTGTGTGTATAAAAATGTTAGGACTTCTACATCGTTAACATAATGCAATTAAATGCAAAATCTAGAAATTAACAAAATATTTTATTAACCCATTAATGCCTGCTCATAGATCGGCTCGTACGATCTTAATCAAATTTGGATATATGTGTCCAGGAGAACACAGAAGTTGATAGGAACAAAAAAAATTTTTACCTGTACACACACCTGAGATATGACATGGGTATTTAAATACCCAACAGGCATTGGTGTAATAGTTTTACTTTCACTTTTCCATCTCTGCCAAAAAAATCAACATGCTATTGTTATGACATTTTGTATACTGTTTTCATTCGCTTAGTGTCATTTTTATGCATTATCATCCCACAAGTAAAAAAAAAGTTCACAGTAATAAGAAAAAGGTGTAATAAAATAGAAAAAAGTTCTAAGCTTGCTGCCTATAAACAGTTGTAAGTACAATAATTTTTTATATTATATTTGACAAATATTTTCATCGTTTAATTATGAATATATTCATCCGTTTTTCAGATTGTCGTTATCTAAAACGGAATATTTGGATTTAAAATGATTCGTCGACAGAAAGTTGTGACTGCTATCGAAATGCAAGCTATTTTTGATAGTTGGTCTGATGAAGATAGTGATGCAGGAGAGAATTTTGTAGAACACGCAGACACCGTTGACGTCATAATAACGCCACCCGATGTTGTCGACAATCTTAGTGATAATGAGGATTTGGACGACAATGTTCAATTGTTGCGCGATGAACAGGAGTTGCCTCGGGAGATTGCCGGACAGTTTGAAATTTAATGTGTTTACGATGACAGCAATGAGCACATGCCATCGGGTGGTGATAATGATATGGATGACGTAAATGAACCCGAAACTGAAGAAGAAAATGATGCACCGGTGGCCTCAACATCTAGTGGTCGTGGTCGTAAATCAACTCTGAAATCAAGAAATGCACCGAAACGACCCAGAATTGATCAAGAAATGAAACCAAGATGGTCTCGGTCGCAAAATTATCAATTCAATAAAATTCCATTTGATGATACGGCAACTTCATACAAAGCGTTGTATGAACAAATTGCAGCTTTGAATCCAGTGCAGATTTGGGAAAAATTCATTGATGAGGAGGTCTTCAACCTCTTGGTCACTTCCACCAACCAATATGCTGTGACCAACAATTGCCCATCATTTATTACATCAAGTAGTGAAATGAAAACGTTTTTGGGCGTATTGTATATCACTGGTTACCACACCTTGCCACAAATACATTTTTGACTTAACATCTTATCTTTTAAGGTCGTGACCTTACTGTCCAATTTCTCGTGCCATGCACCAATGGTCCGTGCCAAACGGTACGATCGAAAACAACTGAAAATGGTGACGATTGAACAACCGCATTTGGTCAACCAATACAATAATTTCATGGGCGTGGACTTTTTTGACAATGCAATGAACAATTACCGAATTCGGATTCGGGGAAAAAAGTGGTACTGGCCATTAATCACAAATGCGTTTGATGCGGCTATGGTAAATGCATGGAAACTTCATTGTTTTTGTCGCAAGTACGAAAAGAAAACACCCATGTCTCAATACGACTTCCGAGTAGAGGTGTGCGAATCGATTATGATAAAGTCAAATTGTCGTCATACGGGTAGAATGTCCGCTTCCGGGGCACAACAGGTAATGCGTTACGACCGTATGGATCACTTCATTGGAAAACTCAATTCTCGTCATCGTTTCTCTCAATGTGGTGGCAAAACTGAATATGGTTGCTTAAAGTGCCAGGTGAACTTGCATCCTGCTCCCTGCTTCCTGGATTACCACAATGGTGTTGAGCCAGATGAGAAGAAAATTGCTAAAGCTAATAATTTATTTTTAACAAATATCACGTTTTCTAAATAAAAACACAAGCTTTTTGATTTAAATGTGAGTTTTATTAAAATAAAATAAATATTTCCTTATTGCAAAAAAATTTTATTTTTAGTACACACCATGGACTGTTGGGTATTTAAATACCCAATTTCGTTAGAACTAAACTCACGCTCAGGTGTGTAAACTTATTTCTGTTCGGCTTTCTCTATTAAATAGAGTACACCAATAGCTATCCGGTAAGGGTACACGTTTTTTGTAATTGCCATTTTTCTATGTTTGGAGGCACTTTTCCTCTCCATTTTCCGACAGTGAAAAAACCGCTATTTTGACCTGTAAAAATAAAAAGGTAAGCCCCAAAAAAATATTCGGTTACATTTTTTTTATTTAAGGCCCATCTTTCTTCTTTGTTATAAAAAAAAATTACCGTGATATCTCTCACCTGGTCCGCTTTAAAATTTTTTTAATGTCAACATTTTCTTGGGTATTTAAATACCCATTAGGCAGGAATGGGTTAATAAAATTAAGAACAAAACATTATAATTCCTAATTATTTACATACATAAATGTAAAGGGTCCGCCAAATAACTTTTTTTGTTTTTGAAAATGCTATAAAAAAAACTACTGCATATTTTCTCAAATTTCTTTTTTTATTTGAAAGTACAATCCTTCCGGTTAATAATGGAAAATAATTTCATTCAAATGGCTGCCTCGGCTGGCCATGCAGTAGCCTACACGATCGGTCCAATTTTTAAGCACATTATCGATTGTGTGCAGCTGTATTTCACCAATGACTTCACGAATATTGTCCTTTAACACGTCAATTGTCACAAGTTGAAAAAAAAAAAAACGTTAGATGGCGGACCCTTTATATGTATGTATGACGGAATTTTACATTTTTCAAATGAAGATTGTTCTAAAATACAAAAAAAAAAAAAATATTCAGAATATTGCTAAATATCATAACAACCTTTTATCTTTTAAAAGCAATTATCTGAGAATGACATTTATTATTTTGTACAGTCGCACCAAAGCGTATTTTATATTTTATTTTTGTCTGCATCCTCAATTTATCAAAATATTGTTTGTATAGCAGCACTAAAGCGTATTTTTTTTGCCTGCATCTTCAATTTACCAAAATATCATTCATTTAGGAAACATTTTAAATTAGCTTATTTAATTTATTTATTGCTTTTTTCTCTTGTTTTTTGATATTCACAATTTTTATGTGCTCATTAGGATGTCCCGAATAAAAACACATTATGAATTCCACTGGAAAAAATAAGTAAACCATTTTTGAAGTGTATCTTCATTCAACTACCAGCAATTCAAGTTACCGGTTGTGGTGCATTTAAACAAAAAAAAAGTTTAGATTTTTTTTTTTGCGAAATAGGGCTCAGAAGTTTTTGTAATTTTAGGCTTATTTCTAGAAAAATAGTTTTAAATTTTCTGTAGAGAAATTTTGGTCCACTAAAGGATTTTATAGTTTTGAGCAAGTACAAATGTTTTATGTACAAATTTAAAAAATATAAAGTATAGAAATTGTACTTGGTCTACATTTAAAAAGTGCTCTGGTGGACCAAAATTACTCTAGATAAAATTTAAGAATATTTTTTTCAGTAATAAGCCAACAATTACGAAACTTCTAAATCTAAACTCACCACAACCGGTATCTTCGCTGGCGGGGAACTGAAGATCCACTTCAAAATTGTTTACCTATTTTTTTCATATTTAGCTCTTTAATATGCATTGATTGAGTGGTATTCCTTAAACCAATTTGAAAAAGTGCCTTATTCGGGACACCCTAGTGCACATGCCTGCTTTTGTTTGATGTGTAGTATACAAAAGAAAAAATTAAATGAAACGCGGTTGCATTTTGTGTAAGTCCTATAATGGTTGTGTTTGTTTGTATCTCTTATTCTTTCTCTACTTCGTCCATACAAGCTGCGACATCTATATCTAACATTTTTAATTGTTCTAAATACTATTAATATGTTTTTAAAGCAACGTTTTGGAAGCAACGTAAATTAGTTCAACATTAGTTCAGGAAAAAAATTTAAAAAGACGTTAAAATTCAAACTCAAACAAAAACCAAACTTTGCTCTCTGGCAATTCTTCCCTAACTACGTAAGCGCCATCTATCGAATATACAAAGAATATATCATAGATTAGATTATAGTGGCACTATGCACCGCGACCAGAAATTGGTATTTTGTGCTGCCAGCGAATACACCTTATAGGTTCAGGCTCCCTACGAAGCCAATTATCCTACCAGGTGAACAGAATATATCATAGATATGGCATCACTTACAACATATGGGAAAACAGTGGACAGTGGAGTGAGGTAAGTTTCTAAAAATAGAACTGCTGTGTTGTTGGAGTTGTACTTCTGAGATTATGTATGCAAGAACAAAAAACACCGTGTATTGAATAAAACTAGTTTTAATCACAACAAAACTCGACCTGACGATAGCCCAGGGGGCTAAAGCGCTCTGTCTAACATGTAGTGCGAGTGCATGTGGCATTAGAAATCAGTTTATCTATACCACGGTCAGTGATTGCACAGAAAGTTTCATATAGACGCAAACGAACAAATAAAAACATAACAAATATTACATTATTCAAAAATTAAAAAAAAAACAGGGTCACTGACGAAGGTTCTATACCAGAAACTGCGCAGTCTGATTCAGGAAAAAAAATGAAAATTTGCTATGTAGTTATGATTTTTAGAAAATACACTCATTCTTCTCTACCACGCCTTCACAGTTCGAAATTAGTTTTTATGTAAAAGCGTTTAACTAAAATTTTACTTGAAAACGCGATGTCAGCAAAAAAATGCTGAAAGTTAGTTAAATATTTAAAATAGACGTTTAACAACATTTTCAACAAACTTTTTTTTTTGAGTGTACTTATGGGTAACGCATTATTTTTTGTATTGAAATAATGGGAAAATTAACTACATACACTCATAATAATCCATGCATAAAATACGAAATTATTGTCAAAACTACAAAAATTTTCATAAAATGTACAAATTTTCGTTTATTTTACAAAAAATTTGGTTATTTTGACATTTTTTCGTAATTTTACGCATGGATTATTATCATTGTATTAGTATGTCCTTATTATTTGTGATAACGCAATGCAGAGAGTAAACTGGTGCCATTACTGGTAGTGAGAAAAGTAATGACATGTCACTACCGTTTCAACACTGGGTAAGAGCGAATTTTTAACTTGAAATTGGAACATTTTATAACTGTAACATAAAATTGTATATTTTTGTATTAATTTACAAATTATTTTACATTAATTGTTAATATTGTAAATTTTAAATTGTCAATATTATCAGAAAAAATATACTTACTTTAGGATTCCGATCAGATGTGGAACCAAAAACACTCGCCGTTAAAGATGACATTAAAATCAGCTTCAATATTAAAGTATGCATTTTTTCAAAATCAATTTCAATAACACTTGTTGCAATTTTAAATGCAATTTTTTTTTTTGTATTTTTTATAAAATAATAAAATTGTTTAGAAAATATCTATTTAGTGTTAATTAATACGACAACAATTTAATTTAAAAACATAGAAATCGAATAAACAATCACAGTTTGAATTAACATTGAATACTGACAATAATCTGATGATGAACAAATATAAAAATTGTAAATACTAGTGTTGTTAAAAGTTTAAAAGTTTAAACATTTAAATTGTTTATTGCTGCTGTAAATCTACATGTTTATTGTTAAATATGCAGAAATTTAAAACAATTTGCGCGACAAGTTACAATAAATCAACGACTTCTTCAAATGTCTTTTGTCTGTTAACACGGTTCGTTTGATGTTTTAAATTTTTGAAATTAATATGATCTTAACAACCACAAATTTGTAACAGACAATAAAATACAATAATATATGAAATATACAATAAATTAACGGGTGCTTATGCAAAAATGAGAATGATTAAAAAAAATATTTTAAATTTTGTGCCTATAATATACGAAGGAAAGCTCACACTTAGGTATGTTCCCAGCTAAAAATTGTGCTTACCCAGAAGCGCTATCGGAAGGCATTATTTAATCACAAAGCGCTTCCAAAGCAAATCCGGAAGGCATGATTTTTGTTCGCGATATTCCACTTGGTATGTCTCATTTAAGCAGGTGAAAAGCGTTTCTTTCATGGGCTCTTAGAAGCAATAAACTCATGCCTTCTTAGGCAATAAGAAGCGCTTTTTTTGTATGTTGACAACATTAATGCTTCATGGTATGAATTCTTTATTGCTTCATTGTAAGCATTATTCACTGCTTCAAAGAAGGCATTTTGGGAAGCACAACCCAAGCGGGTGAAGCGCTATTTTGCAAGCATACAAATGTAGTTACTTCTTACCAAATCCTGGTTATTTTTTGCTGGGTAAGACCAAAATTAAACATTAGACGATATTTAGTTTGTTTGTTACTAACAATATTTTATGGATCGACATAGAATCATATTTTTATTCCTTCTGGCAAGAAAATACATTAAGAGTCATTCCAAAAATTTTCGGTACGGTCTTCGGACATGTGACTATGGATATCGTTGAAAATAAACACATCGATATTCAACGTTCCTATAATATATGTCCCAGCAAAAATAGAGTAATAGAAACAACACTACAACTGTTTAAATGGATGTAGTTCAAATTAGAGTTTTCCATCGGTGAAATTAACATTGGCTTGTCATAGGAACTGAGTTGTTCCTTTTAATAACAATCAATGTAAAGCATCCATTAGTCTTGCCGTTCGGTGCCGTGACGAATCAGCTGTTTCGTACATGGTATATGTGAGGAGCTTTTTTGAAAAACGCACTGTCAATAAACCAAAACAGCTGATTCGTTACGACACGAAACGGCAAGACTAACTGAGCCTAAGTTTAAGCCAATAAAAAGGATGTTCTTTTTCACTTGTTTTTATTTATTTTTTAATTAAAAAAAATCTTGTGGCTAGCGTCGGGTTTGAACTAGAGAGCAGAATTTTGCTCAGTTCACGTGTGATCACGAGTGAATGTGAGTAAAAAATAATTTTACTCACGTGAACGTTAGTGAGTAGAAAATAATTCTTCGTGAATGAGTGTGCGAATTACATGTTCTTTATTGAAATGAATCTTAAGACTAACTTATAAAATATTTTTAAGCTATGCTAAAACTAATAAACTACTAGTACCAAGTTGCAATGTAAGCAAAAACAATTTATGCTTACATTGTCGTCTTTTAAAAATGTGGGAATGAAAACAAAAGTATTAGGTATGGTAACCTGACACTTCTGTGTTCTCCTACATTTTATTAGTTAATACGATCGGTAAGGGTATGAGAATGTAACTTGCGTGAGTAAAATTTTTGCGTGAGTGTATGTGCGTGCGTAGAGTTGTTTTTTGGTTTAATTTAACTTTTTTCTTTAACTTTTTCGCCGATTAAATATTTTTTGGGTTTTAAAACACTAAATAAATGACAAAATTACATATTCATAGCAAATTTAAGTTAAACATTCACAATTTACCTTAACCCTTAAACCACTGGGATATTTAAAATTTTCTTGTAATTGGATTTAATAGATGGCCGTCTGTAAACGGCCTTAGTGGTTAAAGGGTTAATTGTTACATTTAATTTTTTTCCGGTCAGATTTTGTTTCGTGCATTTGCGTGATACCTGTGATCTAAATTTACTCACTTGACCGTGATTGAGTGTGAGTGGATAAAAAATGCTCGTGAATGATTGTGCGTGAGCGTGAGTTGAATTAACCGAACTTTATTGTGAAAACAAATTTTCAGTTGTACCAAACGACTGTAATTCTTAATAACCGAACTTGAGTTGTTTTAACTGATTTTCAGTTGGCAAATAGCTAAATTTTTCTCAAGCATGCATTTATAAATATGTTTTTAAATTAATAGAAGTTGTTCAATATAATGTTTATGATTCAAATAGAAATGTAATAATGTTTATGATTCAAATAGAAGTTGTTCAATTTGTTTTTACTATCAGAAGTATTTAAAGCGGATCCCAATATGTTCTCTGATCTACTTCACCCACTTTTTATTGAAATATGGGAGCAAGAACAATATCCTATGGAAATGTTGAAGGGTATTGTAATTAAACTACCAAAGAAAGGTGATAGGACGAGATGTGATAACTGGCGAGGTATAACGGTTCTGCCGGCAGTGGTGAAAATTCTCATGAAGATAATATTAGAGCGAATGTTGGCCCAAATTAACTGCAAGTTAAGACCTGAACAAGCTGGCTTCAGACCTGCTATGTCGTGTACAGACCAAATAAATACGCTTTGAATAATAATAGAACAATCTCTCGAAATGCAATTACCCCGATATATGCTGTTTGTTGACTATGAAAAGGCATTTGACTCAATAAATAGAGATTGTATATGGGCTGAACTGGCCAACTTCGGCGTGCCAGATAAAATAACACTCATGATACAAAACAGTTACGATGCATTTGAATGCACCGTGTTACATGATGGTGAAATCTCTGTCTCTCTCATTTAAAACAACGTCTGGCGTTAGACAACGGTGTTTATTATTACCGCTTTTATTTCTGATTGTAAAGGGTGTCCCAAGAAGAACGCAATTTTTAAATCTGGCAACATTCGAAGTGTCATTGTTTGACATTTGAACAATTGTTATTGTTTGCTAGTAGAAGGTACGAGGTTAGTAAAAACGGAGCGCTACACGAATGAACAACGCATTATCATTGTGAAATTGTTTTACCAAAATGGTGAAAGTTTTGCGGCTACAGTTCGCAAATTGCGATCAATTTGGGGTCACAATAATGCTCCAAAAGAGTCAACTGTAAAGAGATTAATGGATAAATTTGCCGAAACTGGGTCTGTTAGTGATGTAAAGATAACAACGCGCCATCGACCAGGTCGATCGGCCGAAAATTTGGGCTGGATGAATCATTGGACCTTTTTTTTATGAAAATGAGGCAGGTCAAGCGCAAACAGTCAATGGTGTTCGGTATCGTGAAATGATAACCAGTTTTTCTTGCCTAGAATTGAAGAAATGAATGTGGAGGGCATGTGGTTCCAACAAGACGGCGCCACATGTCATACAGCCAGAGAAACAATTCAATTGCTGCATCAGTCATTTCCCGGTCGTGTTATTTCGCGTTTTGGAGATCAGAATTGGCCGCCTAGATCGTGCGATTTAACACCATTAGATTTTTTTCTTTGGGGTTTTTTGAAGTCGATGGTTTACGCGAATAAGCCGACGACGACTCAAGCCTTAAAAGAGGAAATTGGACGCTGCATTAATGAAATACCGCAGCATTCATGCAAAACGGTCATTGAAAATTTCATTAAAAGATCGCGTGCATGCCAGCAAAGCCGCGGCGGCCATCTGCACGATATATTGTTCCATACATAACCTCATTCTGTCTACTTTACGATATAATAAAGTTTCACGATTTTTTTTAAATATCTGTGTTTTATTTAAAATTTAAAAATTGCGCTCTTCTTGGGACACCCTTTATTAGATGCTGTTGTTAAACGCTCAACTACAAATAAGCCGAGAGGAATTGTATGGGACCCCTTAAACCCGCAGACACGATTAGAGTCACTTGATTATGCCATGACAAATGTGAGCTTCCTCACAATCGTGCTCATACACAAGCAAAAATTGATGATCAAGCACGAGAATCAGAGAAAGTAGGTCTGAAGATTAATACCAACAAAACAAAGGAAATACGCATAAATGCAGAGTCAACACAACCATTAACCATCGGCAATCACGTAATAGAAAATGTGAACGAGTTCCAATACCTGGGCAGTATGATAGATACACGTGGGGGTGCCCTTCTTGATGTCACGACAAGAATACGAAAAGCCAGAGGTGATTTTGCGCTATTATCGAAAACATGGAGGTCGAACGAATACAGCAAAAAGACCAAATTAAATATATTTTCAGCCTGTGTACTCTCGGTCTTATTATATGCCTGTGACACATGGCTGGTAACAAAAGAAATTAAGCGAAAAATGCAAGTGTTTACCAACAGATGCCTTCGTGTAATATTCAGAATATTTTGCCCCAACACAATAAGTAATGTCCAACTACTCGCCATAGCAAATATGACTGATATAAACTGCGAAATCCGAAGAAGAAAACTTGGCTGGATAGGGCACACACTTAGAAGAGAAGACGATAATATATGCCAAAGAGCCCTAACGTACAACCCCCAAGGTGCAAGAAAACGAGGAAGACCGTGCAACTCTTGGCGTCGCTCAACATTGAGTGAAATTAATAACCTGCCTGATTTTAGTAATAGAAAGATAAATAGCTTATTAGAACTAAGAAGTCTTGCAAATAGACGCTCCAGATGCAGATTTCTTATTGAGAGCCTATGCCCGCAATGAGGTAGCTCTAAAATATTTAAACGCATGTCTTATTATTATTATTATTATACATTTCTATTTGGACTTCAGATTATTGTTTGTGGTCATTAACCCTCAAATCGGCCTAAGTATTTTCGCAATGAAATTTATACCACTTGTTCGTCACGAAAAATAAACAGTATGTTCTATTTTAAATAATGTGAGCGAAAATAAGTTTAGAGCAATTCTCAGAAGCTAATAAATAAAAATGAATAAGTTTAGGCATAAATCAATCCTCTTAATACGATATAATTACATTCAAAAAACTTGCCTTTTTGTGGTTTTACTTAAGAAGATATGGCGATTTTCGAAAAACGCCAAATTAAGCGAAAACGCACCTTAACTTCAACATATATTGATTAAACTTAAAGACTTTGCTAATAATACTGAATAAAATCTTTCTGCCAGATTTCATAAAAATACATCTATACGTTTCCAAGTTAAGACGATGTCCTTTACAGGTATGCTTTTGGAATCCTGTATGTCCTTATACCAAACTTAGATATGTTTTTGAAAGTTTAAGCTTCAATCTTACTTTGTGTTTAGTGTCAACGGTTTCCTGCCAACATAAATACGTTTCCAACATTATTGAAAATTGTGTTCATTTCAAAATATTTATTTTTTGAAATTTAGAAAATTTTGACTTTAACGCTTTCTCGTTTCCAAACCGTGCCATGTATACAAAAAATTACTTCACCAAATATTTTATAAATTTGGGTTTCTATCGAAATATATAAATATATAAATCACTCATTTGGCGCACTTATGCCTAATTTAAAATACCCCTCCTGAAGGCGGGCTTGCCGGTTAAATTAGAAAGAAAAAGGTTGACATGTAGTCTCTACCACTGCTTCCTCCCAAAATATGGGTAAGAAAATGTAATTTTTTAAACTTCTCAGCCAATTTTGATTTCTAAGGTATTCGAATATCCAAAAATGTTTTGTTTGATTTTGTTCTTGCCACTAGAGTAAGCTACGCCCATGCGTATAATATATAATTATATATAGTTATATATAACCCTACATTCTTGATAAAAAAAAATAATATGATGCAACAAAAAAATGTATCAAATTTGATATAGCCTTATATCTAATGGTGGATCGTATTGTAGTTATATAAATGGATTATATTAAATTGAGTTTGCTAGATATTATGGTCCGATTATAGAGCCCAATTTATCCCCGATTAAAAAAAAATGTATCAAATTTGATAAAGAATTATATCTAATTGAAATACAATTTGATCCTAACAATGGTGGATCGTATTGTATATAAATGGATTATATTACATTCAGTTTGATATCATTTGATACGACTAAATCTATTGAAAATAAATTTGTGGAATTTAATACAGGGGGGCTAGATATTATGGTCCGATTATTAAGAGTCCAATTTAGATTTAACGTATATTTAAATTTTTTATGCTTAACAATCAAAAATTTGTATGTCAAACTAAAAATTTTGGCGGTTGATATTTTAAATTGTGATAATTTTAATAGATAATATCATTAAAAATTTTTGAGTTGAAATATAAACTTACAGTTCAGCAATTCCCACTAATTGAACGTTTTGAGTATTTCATACATCGTGTTTAAAAAAACTTATAACCTTTAATTTTTCCACAATGTTCTAATTTAAGTAACGGTTATACTTTTACTTGTACTTTAAAAGATTAACAATATTTATTGAAACATATTCATTATTTTTGTATCCACTTATTTGTCAAAAATAACAATTTAAAAAAAAAATGGCAGAAACCACTTCTGAACTTAATACAATTTTTAATAAATCACTATAAATTAGAAGAAGAATTGAAGTTGTTTACAATCGGTCTTTAAAAAGTGTTTATAGTGGATTTATAATGGGTTTTTATATGTTTCAAAATCTTTCTTTGGTTATATAGAGTAACATATACTTCCTTATATGTTCATATATAGGGGTCATCTAAGGAATTCCATATATGACCTTCTTTTGCGAATATGAAATAACATATACTTTCATATATGTCCATATACGCTACTTTTGCAAATATGAAATCGTATATACCTCCATATATGACCATATATGCGTACCGTTTTCATATATGGCATCACATACACTTCCATATATGCCAATATATATGAAACCATATATAAACATATTTGTACATATATAATTTTTTAATCGGGTGCTTAACAATCAAAAATTTTTATATTAAACTAAAATTTTTGAAATCCGATATTTTAAATTGTGATGTTCATTTAAGATAATTTCAATAGACATTTTCAATGTAAATTTTCGAGTTGATATTAAAATTTTAAGAAGGAAAAAGAATTATAAATTTTTACGATACATTGTTTTGTTTAGGTTATGTTAGGTTGAGAAGAGGAGTCTGAAGTGAAGATACCCATCACAACCGACTGACCGAAAGTCGGCTTGTTGTGAGCTCTCATGTCCGATGGTTGCCGTCTCGTCATTCTCACCACAGGCCCTACAAGTTACTGGGTCCACACGACCCATTCGAAATTGGTGTGCTCATTGGTGTTTTGTTTAATCGCATATATTAATTTAATTCTGCCAATACTATTATATATTGCTCGTTCAATAACGTATGTTATACATTTGAAATCTTTTTTTTACACTTTTCTGGAAAGTTTTCCAAACGTTTAAAGTCGTTTTGTAAAATTCTCACATAAAAGAGTTGTGTATAAAATTCTGGAACATACTAAAATGTTCCGCAGCATTTCTCTATTCTTTCGTAAAAACTTTTGTAATTTTTTAATACTTTTATCAAAAAAATTTTAGATAAATTTAACAAGTAATAACATTTTGAATTTGTGTATTAAGAGATCCTTTTTCTTTAAAAAATTAACATGTGTGCCCCGGTATTCTAGTTGGTAGCGTGCTGGCTTATCAGTTCGGGGGTCGTGGGTTCGATTCCCACCAGAGGCACTGGTCTGTTTTCGCTACAACGAGCTGAAGGCCATAGTAGCTAGTGCTCGGTTAGGGTAATAGTATATAATTTGTAATTATACGATTATTAATTAATAAAATAAAAATAAATAAAAAATTAACAATAAAATTAATATTTTCTGGCATGACTAAAAACTGCGTTTTGGACTCGGTTTACGATTACGATTAGTAATCAATTAGATTAAATTTTAAAAAGAATTGTAATGATTATATAAGTCTCTATTCAACAATTTCTGATTACTAATTGATTACGATTACAAATAAACTAAAAGTAATCAGGATTACTACACTCAAAAAAAAATAAGTTAGTACAAAAGTTAGTAAAACGTCTTGTAAATCAGGTATACTATTTTTTTAGCAATTTTTTTTTTGCTAAAATCGTGTTTTCAGCTAAAATTTTTGTTATATTTATTCAGTATTTAACTGTTTTATACTAATGCTTTACTAATATACTAATGTTTTACTAATTAATTTTGCTAAAAAAAATTGTGCTGATAAGCACATTAATAGTGTGGACGACAACCAGATTGAAAGATATACGCAGAATGAAGCAGATGTCGCGGCATGTCAAGATGTAGTAGAGAAGAGGAAAATGATACTAAAAAGTACAACTCTAATAAGACATATAAAAAAATCAACCATGGAAGACTTTTGTATCTGTTTTTCATACATAAAACAAAATTGAGGATTAAAACAATTTAAATTTTGCGTTGTCACCGGCTTGTAAAAATAATTGTCTATTAATAAAATAAAAGACAAAAGAAAATATTTAAATTTAATATGTATTTCTAAACTAAATGTTTATAGGTTAATAATCTAGTGTGGTCAAATTGCAAACAAACATATGTATACAGACATGTAGACAGAGTAAAGCGAAAGACAAAGACACACATCTTAGGTAGATTTGTATGGTTCCTGTTTTTTTTGCAAAACAAAAGGGTTGCTTTTTTGGTTTCGTTTGTTTTTGTTTATTTTTTCGTTTCGTTTCTATAATTATCTTCGGCAGTTGCGTCCTTTAAAAGTAAGCATCATTTAGACTACCATTGATGTAAGTAGTTGAAAGAAAATTTTTGTTATGTTATATATATTTATTTCTATATATTTTCAGATATTAAATTAATTCATGTCGTCAATGTGGGAAAATGAAAATATTTATATTTCGTAATTATTGTAAATTATTTTTAAAAGAATCACAAAAATATGTTTTATGATTTTCAGCAAATATATTAACTAAATTACAATTCTTTTACAATTTGTTTTGCGTTTTTTCAGTCTACTAAAATTCAGCAAAAAATTTATTAATTTTTACCAAGGCTTTTGTATTTCTAATCTACTAAGTGTTGGCAAAACTTTTGCTGAATCTACAAATTTTGTTGCTGAAAATCAGCGAGCTTATTTTTTTTAATTCCGAGTTTCATGCAGTAAAGGGTTAACCAAAGTTCTTTGAAAGGGTTTCTAATCGTTATTGGCATTTTAGAGTTAGCGGTTGCCAATTATTCAGTTATGAATTTGTTGCCAATTTAATGGTTTATAGTATTTTTTTAGTTATGGCAACGAAATTCCATAGTCAAAAATTTTGATTGATACACTCATAAAAATAAACCTGTAAAAATAGCAACAAAAAGCTACTAAAAATAAGTTAACAATGACCTTGCAGAAAAAACTGCTAAACTTAGCAGATATTTTACTAAATATTAGTAATATAAGAATAGCAAAAATAAATCTGTGGAATTTACAAATATTTAGTTATATTTGAGAAAAATTGTAATTAATTGGAAGTAGCTAAATAATCTGCTAAAATCAGCAAAACATTTACTAAATATTAGTAGACAAAAAAAAATCATTAAAAAATGTTAAATTTTTAAAGTTTTTTTTTTATACTTTTTTTGCGAATAAAGGTCTGCCCTTATGAAATCAGCTATCTACAATTTTTTAGCAAAAATTTCTGTTGATTTTAGCAAAATAAACTTGTTAATTGCATTTTACTAAATTTGAGGTAAATATAACAAAAATTTTATTAATATTACAGTTTTGTTTGCTATTTTGAGTGTACAAATATTTAGTAAAAGTTTTTGCTAATTTTAGAGACTAAAATGTCATTTTAAATTAACTAAAATTCCCATCGAATATGATTAAAACTCTGCAAGATAATTTTTAACTAGTTTTTAGTAGCCTTTTCTGCTATTTTTACAGTTTTATTTCTATGAGTGTAAAAATTTTGATAGCGGCAAGAAATCTGTTCAAGAAATCCATTCAAATTTTGATTATTTATGCACCCGAAATCATTCTCATTTTTTAGTCATCACCCGTTAAGTTTTGTTTTAAAAGTTCTAGTAACAAATTGTTGTGGAAACTAATTGGCAAACTTGATACAATAAAGACGACAGCAATTTTTGTTTCTATTTTTTTTTTTTTTTTGTATGAAAAATTGGTTAAATTACGAAATTCGTTTAAAAAAGATTTGCAATAATCGTTGGTTTTGTGACAAAGAAACGATGTTTATTTTTAAGCACTTTTGGTAAATTTTGTATTAAATCTTAAACAAAACAAAAAAAAAAAAAAACACTGATTTGAGGACAAAAAAAAAAAGAATTGCAAAATATTCTTTACAGCACGTTTTTTTATTATTTAACTAACAATTTTTTTTGTTTTTTTTTTTTTTAAACACGCTTAAAATTTATTTAGTATTACAAGATTAGTTAACGGAATGTTTATTTTTCTTCAAAATTATACTTTTAAAAAGTCTTTAAAATTTTGAAGATTCATTCTTTCGTAAATTTATTTTAATATTGCGCGCGCGCGTTTAATGTTGATCCGATCGCGTTGTGATCTCTACAACGGAAGCCAATATAGTAAACAATGCAAACGATGCTGATGAGCTGTTGGGTCTGCCACTACACCGTCTAATGTTTACTTTTGTTTTTTTCTTCTTCTTACCAACTACCCCCAGTCACAAAATATTGATGATGATCGTCATTATTATGATGGCGATAATACACTCATAGAAATAAACCTGTAAAAAATTGCAGAAAATGCTAGAAAAAACTAGACTCAAATAAAAACTTCGGTAAAAGTTAGAAAATAAACTGTGAGTTTACAGAAAAATTAAATATTTGTAGGCCAGCATATTGTTAAACTAATTTTAGCAAAACGTGTCTTTAGACTGCGGGAAATATTCCAGTCACTGATATGGTCACTTGACTATAACTTTGGGTGTATGAACCTGTCCTAGTTCGTTTTTTTTAACAAGGGCTTGTCATAGGAGGTGACAATTTCCACCTTTTGAGCTAATTAAGATGTGTCGGAGAACTTGTCGAATATAACATATCACCGAACTGGTCTAAGTGAATACGCAACAGAACGAGTTAAATGTATCTAGTATGCAACTAGTTTCATGTTAGGCATTATTTTATATGTAGCAGGACCAGTTCGAAATGAAATATTACATGACTGGTCTTAGCGTACAAATCACAGTACTAAAGAAAAATATTTAGTAAAATACTAGTTACAGATTAATCGCAATACCTTATGTTACGGACTTGAACAAAATTAATAATTTCGTGACATATCATTAAACTGCGATAAGCGAACAAGTTGCAGGACAAACTGAAACTAATTGGCATAATACCTGTTACTTTTTATTCCGCATGTGCCATATTATGTACGGGTTACTGAAAGAATCCGGACTGATCCAGTCATTGAACTTACCTAAAAAATTATGTCACGTTAAATGTTTTTATAATATTGCACAAGTCTCAAAAAAAATTATTTTTTAATAAATAACCGAAACATGAATCGTCCAAACGCCGTTTTTTGGCGAACTCTGTGGTCGGACTCAATAATTTTGCAGACTCTACCCTATGGGAAATTAAGACAAAGTGAAACCGCTAACTTTATATGGAACGAGCCTGTCACTTTAACAATTCGCTGCCATTTGACACGTCACAGATCTAGCCTGGGACATGTCCCAGAACGTTGTCTTTTAGAATAGTTTTGTGACATTTGTTAAAATTATTTCCTTATCGATTTTCAACCAAAATGGCATGAGCTATTAAAATATTTTACTAAAGTATAAAAAAAACCTGAATTTAGGTTGAAATTGTAGAATAATTTAGCGATCGCAGAAAGTTATACTCAATTTTGAAAAAAATAAAGGGAAGAAGAAACCCGACGACCTAAAATCAAAGTTGCAAAGTCTACAATTAGTAGAGTTTTCAAAATATCTGGAATAGGGATACAATTTTTTTACAATTTTTGAAAATATCAAAATGGCCTTATCCATACCATGTAGTTCATAAAAAAAACAATAAGAACTACATCTTTAGATTTTCGATATCGTTAAAAAAGGTTCCGCGTCAAATGCAATTAAGTTTGGAATCAGTACGTTCTAAAAAAATAAAAATATAAATTTCCATTTATAAACTTTAAAACTATACCACCGATTAGTAGTGCTAGATGGAATTCTAGAGCAATTCTTGCGATTCTAGTTTACATACTAATTCCAAAATATCGTAGCAAATTATATGCAATATGCGAATTTATATGTGGCCCTTGGTACAACATTTGGTTTTCAGACCATTGTTACAATAAAAATGACTTCGAAGCCTTAAACAAATCATTATCGGGCTTTACTAATGCTTAGAAATGCTTTCTAAGACATTGGGTGAAAGATGAATCAAGAATTCCAAAAACACAACGCTGCAACATTTGTGCGGAACGCGCCATCAAAGTCGTACAAGATATTTTCCCCCAATGCAAATCAAAACGAACTCTTAATCTTAAGTTAATTTCACTTAACAAAGATAGTTTTTAGAATGTGACTTTGATTCATCATATAATTACATTAAGAAATGTAAATAGTTAAATAATTATAAAATAAAAAAATTTTGAAAAAATAAAAAAAAAATCTTAAAGAACTTTCAGAAATCGCCTTCGACGCAGAACGTTTTTGTTCCGAAATGACCTGAGGAAACATTTTTCGGTTTCAGCACAACATCGGCTACAGCGTGGTGATAGGGCCTTATTTTGGTTGTACCCCTAATCTGGAAGCATAAAAAGATACGATTTTATTGCAATTCCTGAGTTATTAATTCGTCAATAATTAGTTCATGTTCAGTTTTGACAAAAAATTTACAGACAAAATTGAATAAGATATTTTAATAAACCAAAAATCTTGTGTCAACTTTCCGCCAGTCGCACATGCAATTATGATATGTGATAATTTCTACAGTCAAAAAGTCGGTTGTGGTTGAATCAGTATTAGGCCCACTGGATAACAGTCAAGGGATTGGTTGTTTGTGCATCGATTGCCATTTTTTTACACACATCTTATTATTTTCCACCAGTTCACAGTTACTTCAAATTTTCGAGAAGCATTTGTAACTCAATAATTTTTCAATCGATTTTGATATTAAAAAAATTTTGGATAATTTTCAAAAAATTTGTAAAATGGAGGAAAAAACTTAATTTTTAGTAAAAACCAAGTCACAATATCTCGAAAACCGTTAGTCCGATTTAAAAATAATTCCATTCTTAGTAAAAATCAAGTCACAATATCACGAAAACTATTAGTCCGATTTTAAAATTAGGATGCCAAAGCATTTTCAGAAAATTTTTCAAAAATCTTAAAATTTGTACACGGGACGCCACGGGTTAATGTTATCCGATTTTTTTTCTCAAATTCGCACCATTCAACTTTTAGACCTAGTTCTACAATAATCGCAAAAATAATTGATGTAAATAAAGTTGTCAAAAAAAATGCCGCTCTAATGTCCATATACCACCATATAGGATTCATATATGCTCACATGAACACATTTGTGATCATACATGTAAATATCACCTCAATTTTCGTTAATATACGCATATGCCATGTTTGGAAATATATGGACATGTATGATTATATATGTTAAGATTACCTGAATTTTCGTTAATTCACACACATGAACATACATATATAATCCCTCATATAAACATATATGAATCATTTATGAACACATACGAATCATATCTGGATGCATGTGGACATTCATACATGTATGCTCATGTATGAATCCATATATGTCGATTTTTAACAAAAATGTTTGCTAATTTTATAATTTTTATATAGAGAATGGGAACAAATTTCATAAAAAAAAATTATTTTGTACTAAAAATTTGTACAGAAACTATTAATTGGCACATAAAACGTTTTACTAATTGTTCGGATAAATTTATTATTTGAGTGTAGTTAAAAAATGACGTTGCAGAAAAAGCAGCTAAATTTGGCAGCATTCTTTTGTGACTCATGAAAGACTCATAAATAAGCAAAGGTGTTCTAGAATTATGTATTGACAAAAAAAAAATACTAGACAAAAAGTGAGTATAGGGTTTGAAAACACTATATTTCCGATTTCAGAAAACCTATTTTAAAAAAAATTTATAGACAAATTTGAAAGTTATGACTATGCAGGCCTACATAATTTTAGAGATACTAATACTAAAACATAGTTTTTTAAAGGTTTGATGTCAGATGAATCCGAATCTGAATTAGAATTTATTCATCACATCAGTTTTTTCGAGATATCTTAACATAAAGTTTAGAAAAAACCGGGTTTTTGCTATATTCGGGACGTTATTTTATGACTTTTGCATAAAATTTGTTATGTCCCAGGAAAACTTTAGTAATGGGTACGATAAAGTAATGCATTATTTGTAATGTATACTCCTTACCTGTATCATTATTTTTCAACAAAAAGTAATGAGTTACCGATAATGGGTTACATAATGCATTACTTTGTAATGCATACTTTATGTTTCAAAATTATGTTGAAGGTAAAGTTCAACATAATTTTGAAACATAAAGTAATGTGTTACCAATAATTGGAAACTCATGGATTACCTTGTAATGATACATTTACCTTTTACATTATTTCAAAACATAAAATAATTACGTAATGTATAAAATATAAACCTAAAGTAATATTTAAAATTTTTTTTTGAAAATCTATATTTAGACACATTATTTGAGATTTTTGGTAACCATGGCGGTAGGGTATATATTTTTAACATTAACCAAAACTCGAAGCACAACAATTCATTTACATTTAAATATGTGACATTATTAATTGTGACGATAGCTAAGTTTAGTATAGTTCTCGCCTAACAACCCGAGACCCCAGGTTTGATTCCCAGCGTGAACACGATTATTTAATTTAACAAAATGTTTCTAATAATTTTTTTTTTATGAAAATCTATTTATAGACACAATACTTTTCATTATCAAGCAACCATATAAGTAACCAGTTACTTTATCCCGTCCAAGGTAATGAGTCCACCAATGTAAAATTCATCAGTGAAGTAAGGTGAAAAGTAATGCGAGAAGTCCTTTGACAATACATTACTTTACCCATTATTTGGTAATGTGTGGTTTTGCTGGGGTCGTCTGAAATTCCGTCCTATTGTTTTCAAAACTCAAACGTCATATCTTCTCATAAAATTTAGTAAACCCCGGTTTTTGCTATATTCGAGGTATTATAACATCGCGGGTTATGACTTTTTCACAAAATTTTTTACGTCATCTAAAATTTCACCCTATTGTTTTCAAAACTCAGGTGTAACCTTTCAAATATTCCGGTAAAATCAGTTGCATTTTTTTGATATAATATATTCGCTATAAATACAACAGACGATTTCTCAAAAAAGAAATCAGAAAGGTTAATTCGGAGTTTCTAAAACAATAGGGAGCAATTTCAGATTACATAACAAATTTTGTAAAAAAGTCATAATAAGCAATAAGGTCCCGAATATAGCAAAATTCCGGGTATTTCTGATATGAGAGAGAAATTCTGAGGTTAAAAAAGAAAAGTATGTTGTTGTAGTCCAAGGTTATTGACATCTCTAAAATTTTGTAGGCCTATAAAGTCATAATTTTTAAATTTGTCTGCAGAATTTTTTAAAAATAGTTTTTTTTCTGAAATCGGAAATGTAGTGTTTTCAACAAAGTGGGTATAGATAGCACTTGTTGTTTAGTATTTATATTTGAGCTTAATTTTTTGTCAATTGAAAGTTACAAATTAATCTGCTAAAATCAGCAAAACATTTTTCTAAACATTTGTAGAGTCAGAAATGTAAGTGCTTCGAAATCTATCATATTTTAGAGTCTTATATGAGCCATTATTTTTGAGCGCTCAAAAAGTGTTGGCTGGGTTGCTTGAAGAAAAATTTTTTTGTATATTTTTTTTGTCTAATAACATTTAACAAGTTTTTTGCTGATTTTAGCAGAGTAATTTGTATATTTCAATCAACTAAGATTAAGCTCAAATAGAACCAAAATTTTGCAGATTTAACAGATTTATTTTTGCTATTCTTATCTTACTAATATTTAAAAAATTAGCAGTTTTTCTACGTCATTTTGAAAAAAATTTTTAGATGGTTTAGCAAAACATTTTACTAATTTTTTCCTTTAAGTATACACTCATAGAAAAATCGCTTATAAAAAGTTCAAAATTCAGCTACGACAACAGAAAAAGTCCCTAAATTTGCGCAAGAAGAATTTTCAATAAAGTTGAAAATCATATTCTGCTAAATTTAGGTGAGCTAAACTTTAGCTAAAAAAGTTAGTTATAAACTTTTACTAACAATACTAGTTAAATTAGTCACGAATTTACCTACAGAATGCTAAAAGTTATACCAAAATTTTGCTTAAATTCCAAATTTTTGGGTTCACCGGATTTGACAAGGTGCAGGCCCATAGTTATTACCTGTAGGACCGGGGTAACGATTTTGTTCTATCTGTATTAATTTTTTAGATAAGCCTATTTGATGATGAAAAGGTTATAAGTTCCATTTTCCCTTAAAAACTAATTTTATCCGTATTTGAACTATTTTTTC
Source organism: Delia radicum (assembly GCA_021234595.1). Classification (NCBI taxonomy): domain Eukaryota; kingdom Metazoa; phylum Arthropoda; class Insecta; order Diptera; family Anthomyiidae; genus Delia; species Delia radicum. The sequence continues at coordinate 161,364,068 of CM037853.1, read as the reverse complement.
GACCTAAAATTTAGTAATTCGTGATTTTCAAATTAACAAATTTTTGCCAGTTAGTGTAAACCACAATTGTTTTCAGACCATTATTTTTTTGTTTCTCCGCTATCAGTCTCACTTTTAGATGGCGTTATTTTTCCATATATTTTATTTTTTAATAATAAAATGAGCTATATCTCGGAAACTAAGCGAAATAAAGCAACACCTTGTAACAAATATGGACCTTCTTCAGATCCAGAAAGACCTTTCCGGCAAAAATTTTCTATTGATTCAGCTTAAAAATTCTGTTGATTTAGCAAAATTCTTAGTTAATTTAACTACAACTGTCAACTCAAATTTGGTTGTTCTAAAATTGAGGTCACCTAAATTAAGCACGAATTCAGGCGCGAATTTAGGTACTATTTGCTATGGCTATTTTTCGTAGACGAATTTTCAACTATTTGTATACACAGAAAAATAAAGTGCCAACCGAGTATCGTTAGGTGGCTACAACCAATAAATTCGGTTAGTACAACCATATTCGAATGTGGTGACTGAATATTTTGGATCTTGTTACTAAAACTCAGTTGTGTTAACCGAATTTCGTCGCAAAAACCAATATTTCAGTCGTAGTAACCGAATTTTAGTTGGCAAGTGGCTAAATTTTCCTCTGTGTGTACTAGTTTTTTTGCTTATGAGTGTGCACGTGTAAAAAATATTATATATGGTCTTATCTTTTTTCATATTAAAAAATATTATAATATGTGTTTATATATGGTGTCAAGCATGGACATCGCAGCAAAAAATAACCCAAATTTGATAAGTAGTATCTACATTTGTATGCTTCCAAAATAGCGCTTCACCGCCTTGCATACAATAAAGCAATTAGAAAAGACGTTCTGTTGTACTTCCAGAAGCAGTAAATAAGTAAATAATGCTTACAATGAAGCAATAAATAATGCATACCATGAAGCATTAATTTTGTCACCATTTTTTGTTTTTTTTTTTACGTTGAACCAACACTCAGGGGATGCCCCCTACTAATGTATTCCATTGTGTTGATATCAGGAAAATAGGTTATGGGGAGGAAGAGAGAGGGAGTAGTGTTTGTGGACATTTGACTTAAATTTATCTAAATTGTAATTTGCAGTTAAGACCTCCGCAGGGAGACAATTCCACATACGGCTAGTGCTTCTTATTGCTTAACCCTTAAACCACTAAGACCGTCTACAGACTGTCATCACTTAAATCCAATTACATTAAAATTTAAAATATCCCAGTGGCTTAAGGGTTAAGAACTCATGAATTTATTTCTTCTAAGAGTACATAAAAGAAGCGCTTTTCGCCTGCTTAAAAGATACATACCATGTGCGATATCGCGAACAGAAATCATGCCTTCTGGATTTGATTTGGAAGCGCTTCGTAATTAAATAATGCCTTCCGGAAGCGTTTCTGGGTAAGCACTATTTTTTGCTAGGATATCTGATTATATGTTTATAACGATATATTATTATCAGTGCTCGTTAACTGTAGAACAATGTTAACCAGATATATTTGCGAATTAACAAATTTGCAACAAAATGCCATAAATTTTTAATGCATATTTTTCCAAATTTTGCTATAAATGCATATTTTTACATATTTTGCTATAAATGCATATTTTAATGCATATTTTGGCATTTGTTGTTGCATATTTTGCATATTTTGCATATATTTGCATATTCTACATTAAAATGCATATTTTTAAGAACGTTTTTGGATGTTTTACTAAAATATGCGTTTATGCAAAATGTATACAATTTTTATAATTTGTTTTTTTTAAATTTATAAATAGTTTTTGAATCATTTGACGAAGATAGCAATATACAGAAAAATACAATTAATATCTTTCTTACGATGATTAACGTTAATTTTAAAATTTTTTTGTAGATTTTTATTGCATATTATATGTACATAAAACATGCATTAACTCCCGAGCCCTTATTATTATATATTGACGTTCGTTAAATTAGATATTATTTATATATGCTATACATAATAAGATATGACAGATCTATTGTCATATATAATAATACATTCTCATATTTAGCATAGTATGTACTTGTATTTGGTGACATATAAGCAATATAATTTAAGATATTATAATATATACTGTATTATAAAAAATATTTTTGTGTGTTATATAAGATATGCTTATATATGGCGCCAAATCAATAATGTAATTCAAGATATAATTATATATGTCATTAAGATTAACAATTTAGTTTGAGATAGGATTATATAGTCAAACATAATTAATATTTTATATGTGTATAAGACATAAGTATATTTCGTTATATATTACACCATACATAATTATATATGCGCAGATGTCCAAATTATTTTTCTTTATATTTTTATTTAAAATAATATGTCATGGGATATAAGTAAACGCCATTTAATCTCAAAATTTCTCATTCTATCCATCAAAAACTACTTATCTTTTTGGATCTAATTAGATCCGAGTAGATCTAAATTAATACCACGTAATATTTTGGCATCTATCAGGATCTAAATTAAATATTTTTGGATTTCCCAATTTGAGATCAATTTTGAGCTATATATTTGAGGGATCTAATCGGATATTACTGGATACATATTACTGGATACCCCAATTTTAAGATAAACTTGGATAAGAATAATTAGATCTGATTTTGTATTTGAGATGTAACTTTTTTTTGATCAGGTGGTTTAAAATAAGTTTAACTGAATCGGAACCTGTTTAACAGACTTTTGTACTAACCTTTCTTATGAGTGTAGGAATAGTAGTAGAAGCACAGATATTTAAGGTAGTAGTAGTGGTAATGCAAGTATTTGTTAACAACAATTCGTTGTTTATTCACACTATGGATATTGTTCACAACAATTCAATGTTCGTGCTATTTACAGAATATGGGATCTCTTGTCTATTTTATAAACCAATGTCATTAACCCTCTAACCGGCAAGCCAGCCTCCAGGAGGGGCATTTTAAATTGGTCAAATAAGAGATTGATAATAAGAAATTGATCAATTTTGATAGAAACCAAAATTTACAAAATGTTTTGTTAAGCAGTTTTTTGTGTGCATGGAACGGTTCAGAAGCAAGAACGAGTTAAAGTTAAAATGTCGTAAAATTTCAAAAAATAAATATTTTGAAAAGAATACAATTTTCAAAAATCTTAACATATTTATTTGAGTTTGAATTTTAACGTCTTTTTCAGACAATTGCAATTAATACTATAATTAATATGCAATTTTTAATTAATTTTAATTGTGAAAGGCGTGATAAAGAAGTAAGAGTGTATTTTCTAAAAATCATAACTACATTGCAAATTTTCAATTTTTCTGAATCAGACTGCGCAGTTTCTGGTAATGAACCTTCGTCAGTGACCCTGTTTTTTAAATAATGTAATATTTGTTATGTTTTTATTTGTTCGATTGCGTCTATATGAAATTTTCTGTGCAATAACTGACCGTGGTATAGATAAACTGATTTCTAATGCCACATGCACTCGCACTACACGTTAGACAGAGCGCTTTAGCGCACTGATCTATCGTCAGGTCGACTTTTGTTGTTATTAAAACTAGTTTTATTCAATACATGGTGTTTTTGTTCTTGCATACATAATCTCAGAAGTACAACTCCAACAACACAACAGTTCTATTTTTAGAGACTTACCTCACTCTAATGTCCACTGTTTTCCCATATGTTGTAAGTGATGCCATACCTATGATATATTCTTTGTATATTCGATAGATGACGCTTACGTAGTTAGGGAAGAATTGCCAGAAAGCAAAGTTTGATTTTGTGTTTGAATTTGAATTTTAATATTATATAATATTTAATATTTATGTTGACGGGAAACCGTGATACTAATACTTTCAAAAAAAAAGCTCTAATTTTGGTATAAGGACATACAGGATTCCAAAAGGATACATGTAAGCTACATCGCCTAAACTTAAATACGTATGGGCGAATTTTTTTAAGTATTTTTTGTATTATTAGAAAAGTCTTTAAGTTTAATCAATATATGTTGAAGTTAAGGTGGGTTTGCCTCAATTTCTCGTTTTTCTAAAAACGAAAATCGCCATATACTCTTAAGCAAAACCCCAAAAAGGGTAATTTACTCTGCTTACAAGCAAACATGTTTGTGAAGGAGTAATCCAAAAAGAATCCCTTATAAACCTGCTTACATATGCCATGCTTTTTATGTGGCGAACTCCCACTTGGAAGCATTACTTTTGGGCAAATTAAGGGCTTTAACGCCTACAAAAAGCTGTGATTTCATGGCTTGTAGTAAAATCATATTTCATGTCTACATTATTACAATTAAAAGTAATAATATGATTATGACATACATAATTTATTTTCATAAAATTCTACAGGTATTATTATTTGTTGTTAAAATTTTAGACATATAATAAAATCATTTGTTTTTACCGCTCCACGTTGTAAGCACTTCAGAAACAGTTAAATGACTAATTATTTTGTATTACTTATTCGAATATACCCAACACAATCGAAAATATACCCAACACAAATCGGGAAAATTGGTACAGATCGTTTATAGTCCACGATATGAAACTTTCTGCATTACAACCCGCATCCTTATAAATGATTAGGGTAAGCTGATTACAACCTGCATCCTTTTTAGGGAAAACAGTAAGCTCCAAATTTTTGTTTGTTTATTTTTATACGAAAGTTATTCGTTTCTTTTGCTGCCTCTCAGTAGTATGTAATAGTATGCGCTTTCATCAGCGCAATTTTTTTTATCCTGCTTCTAAAAATACGAACATTTTTTACTGGAAGGTTAAAGTTATTTATTTTTATGGATTCATTTTTGAGATTCGGTCTTAACTTATTCACTTAATGTACGCATAAAACACACCAATAATACACACTCTGAAAAATAAGTTAGTAGAAACATTTTTAATTGTAATTTTAGTAAACATTTTTGGCATTCGGATATAATTTTATATAATTCGGAAATTCACAAAATATTTTTTTTTGCTTAGGTAAATTTCAGATCCAAACATCTTTGGGCACATATGAGACCACCCGATGAAAAAAGTTCCGATATATGTATATATACTCATATATAGTTATATATATAATTCTAATTTGATCAAGTTATATATAATTTGATCAAATTTGGTATACGTTCATAAAACTCTTTCGAAATCCGCACTACTATTTTTTTTAATCCCAAATAATAATGAAAATTTAAATATAAATCAATGAGCTGGATAATTAGACGTGATTTCAATTTGACTAATATGTGAATCCATATACAATTATATGTAAAAGTGATAAAAATTTTTTCTTGTTTCTACCATATTTTCTTAATATACATACATATATAACGCAGTACAAACACATGGATTTGGGACACAATTCTGAGAATTACACGTGAAAGTAGCCCTAAAAATAAGAACTTCTGCATCAATCGTTTTGTCAATGTTGCTACAGTAATAATTTAATGGCCATACAAATTTTTGTCTCAATGCGGATAAAAATTCTGATTTTTATTTTTTTCATGCAAAAGAATTATAAAGAAAAAAACAGTATATTTGTGGATTTAAAATCCAGTTATTGAGAAAAAAAGTTGAAAAATGTGGAAAATGGGCATTGTTGCGATTTTTAAGGCACCGGATGCACTTTTTTTTATTCATTTATTGATTGTTTGGACACATGTTTCAAAATGTTTCAAACTTTATGTTTAAAATATCCGGATGCGTGCCAACAACCATGGATTTTTATTCAAAACTTTTTTACGAAATTGTTACTGTATATGATACAATTTATTTTAGAATTAAGTTAATTTAAGTTATTGTGCTAAATTTAAATAAATACATTCTTTGAATAAAATATATTTATAAAACATAATTAAAATCAATTTTAATCGTTTTTATTTCTAAAGTAGATGGAAACGGGTAGGTTGGGAACAGAATGGGAAAGGACCAGAACTTTTTAAATCAACCACGAACGGTGTCAAACCGACACCGTTATGGTGTCAATTCAGCAACGGCACGGTGTCACTTCGACACCGGTAGGTTGTCAATTTAACACCGACATGTTGTCACTTCGACACCATGGCGGTGTCAATTTGTAAACATTTGTGGTCGGTTTAACAACAAAATCGTTGTCAATTATTCGTTGTTGAATTGACAACGGCGTGTACAATTTGACCACAAACGTGGTTGGCGGACTATTGACAACGAATGTGGTCATTTCGTACACGAATGGTGTCAACTTTTCTCTGGGTGCATTACCATTTTTTCGAAGCAATTACGCATATGCTGATCCGTGGCGGAGAGTTGGAAAAGATTTTAATGACTTGTATAAATAAATTGATTTTTCATTAACTTCTACAATTGTAAAACGTAACATAACAATTTATTTAAACACCCAAAACAAAAAAAACTGTTTGCTTACTTATATTTGTTTATTTTTCTACATATGTAAATATTTTTTTTATGTTCACATTGTATAGTCTGTAAGGATGTAATCCATAGACTTTAATAAATAAAAAAAAAAAAAAAAGAAATTATAATAATAATTTTTGCTTACAGAATTGACATTAACAACATTTTTACTAACAGAATTATTACAATTAACTTTAAAATTTTTACTTCTTAGTTTTTTAGATAAGATTTATTTAACAAATACTCATAGCTCACATTAATTTGCATCGATTTTTCGCAATATATCTCCTTTATAACAGATTCCGCCTCCATGTTATCACAAACTAATTGCTTATTTTCGTTAAATTTAAACCATTTTTCTGCAATACGCATTTTATCATCCCTCGCAAGAATCTGATGGAAATTGCTGATACCTAAGATTTTTTTTTAAACGTAACATAACCTTTTTATCCTTTTGCCGATCTTCATTAAAATCTTTTTCGATGTAAATTTCAGAGCCTTGTAACTTGTTTGTATTTTTAAGTACAGTTGAAACGCTTTCTTCTGACTCCAATTCAACTAACACAGTAACAAATCCATCACGCTCGATAAGATTTCTAGTTAATTTAAGTACAATTGTATCAGGGATTTTTAAAATTTCTTTACAAATCTTTTAATTTCCCAGTTATATTAGTTTTTTGTTTTTATATACATCGAGCTTATTTTGATGCTATTTTCAATTTATAACGAGCTTTCAACCTCCGTATATTTACAAAAATAAAGCAAATCAAACATATTAGCTAGGTTGATACTAGTATTTCGATCTGGTTAAAGATCTCATCAGAACCCGAAGTTTTAGAAAAGTTAGAGCCAAAAAACCTATTAATAATCAATTTTGCTGCATTCTTGTCTTCTTAGTAATCAAGCACGTGGTTAGGTCTTTTCCTAACAAGCATCATGACGTTACTAAACTTTGAAGACCAAAAATGTTCTATTTATATAATGATGATGAGATCTTTAGCCAGATCGAAATACTAGTATCAACCTAGCTAATATGTTTGATTTGCTTTATTTTTGTAAATATACGGAGGTTGAAAGCTCGTTATAAATTGAAAATAACATAAAAATAATCTCGATGTATATAAAAACAAAAAACTAATATAACTGTAAAAAATATTACTTGAGCCAGAGTACAAACTAAAAATTTTTTATATAAATAGAACATTTTTGGTCTTCAAAGTTTAGTAACGTCATGATGCTTGTTAGGAAAAGACCTAACCACGTTCTGCCTATTATGGAGGCTCTAACTTTTCTAAAACTTCGGGTTCTGATGAGATCTTTAGCCAGATCGAAATACTAGTATCAACCTAGCTAATATGTTTGATTTGCTTTATTTTTGTAAATATACGGAGGTTGAAAGCTCGTTATAAATTGAAAATAACATAAAAATAGTCTCGATGTATATAAAAACAAAAAACTAATATAACTGTAAAAAATTTTTAGTTTGTACTCTGGCTCAAGTAATATTTTTACAGTTATATTAGTTTTTTTTCCGTTACTGACGAAGTGCCTGCAGCTAAGCCTTAAAACACGAGATTTTTGTTTTTAAATTTTTCTTCTAAACGTGCAATTCTTTTTTTATCTGCATCCTTTTCAGCCTTCAAACATTCCATTTCATGTTTTGTTTTTTAAATCAGAAACATCTCATATATCCCTATATACGATAGTATCACATATAACTAAACATCACATCTCATCTTATCCGAAAAATGGCATACATAAGCTGATCTAATGGATAGTCAAATTATATATAACTTGATACAATTTTATCTAATAAGTTTTTTAATTAAAAAACTAAATTTAATGTTTTAGAGATCAGTATTAATCCAATTAAGTACTACTTATAATTCATTTATAAAACATATAAATATTAATTTAAAAAAATAGAGTTAAGTCTAAAAATGTATGCTTTTTATGAAAATGACTGAAGTTGGAACATATAATAAATTTAAAACGCTAGGTAAAAAAAAACAATCTTTACCGAGGAATAAAATCAAATTTTTTATTCGCAAAATTTTCAAGTAGAAGACTTACAGATGTTTTCAAGAGCAGAAATAAACAGAAAACTTTACGCTTCCTTTTTATATAAAATAATTAAAAATAATAACTATACGGTCTGTTGTATGGATCAATACGATATTTTCTTATGAAGGATACATCTCCCTATTTAGTACATCAGTAATTTCAGATTGTTCAAAACTACTATTGTGTTAACCATAAAACAGGATCAGTGTTAGAAATTATATTGCTTATAGTTGAAGTAAGCAACTAAATTTTTTTGTTTAAATTGAAAATTCAGAATCCATTCCGCATGCTATAAAAGTTGGGGTTTAATTTTTTAAACAAGCCGTTTCCAGCGCTCTCTTCTAAAAAACTAAACTGGTTTTAAGAGAGTCTCGAAAAAAATGTGTTAACAGTGGTACTTTAAATTATTTAATGTTAATGCTTTTAAGCAATTTTAATTAAATTTTAAAGTTTATTTGTGTTTTTAAATGTATTCTCTGCATAAGTTTTGTATAATTAACACAAAATTTTATTTATAGTTATACACTAAAAATATACATTAAAAAAGCTCTAAGAAGCTGTTTCTCTTAAAACTAGTTGTCATATAAAATTTAACAGATGTTGAATTTTCTTTATATTAATTTTAATTTTAATTTTACTGTATATATTTATTAGAGTTCGTTTTCAATTTTTTTTTTTGATTTTGATTTCTGGATATTATCACTTTTTAGAAGGTTTTTGTATCAATAAAAATAATGGCGTATTTTTTTTTTTTTACTTTCAACTCCTTCCCGTGCCTATAGGCGACTCAAATCGCGAATTTTGGGTCCCTTTTCCCATACAACAAAAACGGCTAAATATATGTCAAATCGTACTTCAGTATTCGATTCTACGGGCAAACTTAGGCCCATAAGCTTTTTTAGTTTTTTTGGAATGCAACAGAATACATAATTAGAGTGGTCCAAAAAAATAATTTAAAAAAAAAATTAAAATATTTTTTTTTTGTTAATTTTTTTTTTTTTACAATGAAAAAATATTTTCATCTAAGAAAAATGGTCCAAAAATTTTAATTTTGTAATTACCCGTTCAAAATTAGCTCTAATATTTATATATAATGATATGTTTTGCCATTTATAATTATTATTGAAAGTGATAGAAATATTTTGATTAATTGTATCATATACATATGATCATATATGGTTATATATAGATCTATATATTTTTCATATGATCAGATATACAATAAATGCTAATATATAACCTACGATACAATGATGTTTGATAATATATTATGCCATATCAATAAATGTTTATATACTAAATATAAGATATGAACATTAGGGTGATAACTTTTTTTGGACAACATTCTCCCCAGGGGTTTTCTAATGGCAAATATTGTATTAATGATAAAAAAACTATTTCAGTTCAATTTGGTAAAAAAACCTTACGCACCGACAGCGATTTCGAAAATGCCTTTGATATATTTTTTTTAATTTTTTTTAATAACAATTTTTTTAAAATATGGTTTTTACATATGTAAGTAAGCAAATTTGGAAGAAAACTATTCCATTGAGTCGAAAACGGACTTTACTATTGATATCAGCATGCCTTAATTATATAGATGTGATGGTCAGACGTTGAGGCATCAAAAAAAGTTTTTTTTTTAACTTTGTTTGATTCAAAACTTTAACACGTTTGGTGCGGAACCTTTTTTAACGATAGCGAAAAACTAAAAACGCAGTTCTTAATATTTGTCCATGCCCTACACAATTATGTCTGGGGAGATTTGATATTTGCAAAAAATGCAAAAAGTTATCACCCTAATGAACATATATCGTAATATATTGCCACACATATAAGCATATATAATGATATCAAGTCGTGTATGAGCCCGCTGAGGGCAGTAAATATTCTTTTAAATTGCAATTAAATATATAGTCAAGCTCGAGGTCTAAGATTTTAATAAAATTATTTTAAATTTAAACTTTTAAATTTTTAATTTTTATCCCTAATGGAAAGCACTTTCAAAAAGAGCCAAACTTCAAAAGGCTATACAATTTAAATTCGAGCCAAGTTTTCAATACCCCTTGTGGGTTTTGGTATATTGATTGTTGGTCTTGTTCGGGATAAAATTGTTGCACAGTGTGATTTATAAAGTGACAACGCAGAGAGTCTAATTTTCCAATATATTAAATATACAACTTGCTCTGAACTGACTCTTATACTACAATGATTGGCTTCATAGTTATTTTAAGCCTTTGACTACCCTTGTACACTACAGTGTACACATTTTAAATTAATATAACAATTTTGATAACGTACACTCAAAAAAATAAGTTAGTAGAAAAGTTAGTAAAACGTCTTGTAAATCAGGTATACTATTTTTTAGCTAAATTTTTTGCTAAAATCGTGTTTTCAACTAAAATTTTTGTTATACTTATTCAGCACTGAACTGTTTTATACTAATGCTTTACTAATATACTAATGTTTTACTAATTAATTTTGCTAAAAAAAATTGTGCTGATAAGCACATTAATAGTGTGGACGACAACCAAATTAAAAGATATACGCAGAATGAAGTAGATGTCGCGGCATGTCAAGATGTAGTAGAGAAGAGGAAAATGATACTAAAAAGTACAACTCTAATAAGACATATAAAAAAATCAACCATGGAAGACTTTTGTATCTGTTTTTCATACATAAAACAAAATTGTGGATTAAAACAACTTAAATTTTACGTCGTCACAGGCTTGTGAAAGTAATTGTCTATTAATTAAATAAAAAGGGTTGTTTTTTTCGTTTCGTTTGTTTTTGTTTTTTTTTTTCATTTCGTTTCTATAATTATCTTCGGCAGTTGCGATAGCATCATTTAGACAACCATTGATGTAAGTAATTGAAAGACAATTTTTGTTATGTTATATATATATATTTATTTCTATATATTTTCAGATATTAAATAAATTCATGTCTTCAATGTGGAAAAATTAAAATTTTTATATTTCGTTATTATAGTAAATTATTTTTAAAAGAATCACAAAAATATGTTTTATGATTTTCAGCAAATCAATTAACTAAATTACAAATTTTCTACAAATTTTTTGCGTTTTTTTCCGTCTACTAAAATTCAGCAAAAAATTTATTAATTTTTAGCAAGGCTTTTGTATTTCTAATCTACTAAGTGTTAGCAAAACTTTTGCTGAATCTACAAATTTTGTTGCTAAAAATCAGCGAGCTGATTTTTAGCAAAAGATTTTGCTGACATTAGCAACTTTTTTGCAAGCATCCTCCTGACTAAAATTTTGCTGACTCAGCAAAATTTTTTGCTGACTTTACAAACTTTTTTTTTTGAGTGTACGAAAGAAGGGACGTTTGGTGTATCTCGTAAACTAATAAAGCTAGAATCTTGTGGTATGTAGCTTCATCTAATGACTAAAACAAAATCAAGTAAAGTATTTTTGGTTATTCGAATGTTTAAGTGGTAAAAATGTACTGAGAAGTTTAAAATATTCGATTTTTAGGTTCATTTTTTAGTGGGTTGAAGGGGGAGGGGGCATGCATGCAAACTTTTCTGTTTTTAATTTAAGGACCCCTAACTAGAAACTGAAGTCAAAATAGAAATATATTCACAAACAAAAATTCGGTAGTGAAAGGGTTAAATAAAATTGAAGTTACACTTCTAATAGTTACACTTAGGAAATTATGTTGGTAAAGACGACAGCAATTGTAGTCAAAAACAAATGAAATTTCATTTAAAAAAAGGACGACTTACATTTCATTAAATTCAACTAACATTGTCATTTGTTTTTTAATGTTCAAAAAATGACTAACATTTGTAGTAAAAATGAACCACATGGTAGTAAAAAATAAACCAAAATTTTTTTTTTTATTTTTTTAAATAACAAAAAACAACTGTAAAAAATGAATGTAAAATCATAAAACAGTCATTTGATGTGAGTTGTTTTTTTAAATGAACTACAATGTTAGTTAAAAATTTTATTTGTTCTACAAATGACTTACATTTACATTAAAAATAATGAAACTGTATTACAACCCAAACAACTACATATTTTTAAAGCAGAAGTTCCCTGAGTGTAATAATAAATACACTTTTTAGTAGTTTTTGTTAAAAATGTAGTCATCATCGTCTTTTAAAAGTTCTAAGTGTAATTTCTAGTCGATTCTACCTACATAACAAAAATTTAAATATTTCTGTTACAAACTATTAAACTTTGGCAGAACCCTGCTGCAGAAATGCAGTAGGGTATAGAGCGACCGCCTTTTCCTATATTTACCAAAACTTGCTACTACTATTTCTTAATAATGCTTTTCGTGAAGTTTCATTTAAATTGGGTGAACGTGGGTACAAAACATCAAATCATAAAAAAAGCAACATAAGAAAATTTAATCCAAACATGACTTACAAAATAAAGATTTTTAATATTTTTTTGGAATAATTGACTGGTATATTAATGATCATCATCTGTTTATTGTGATCACTTGAGATTATCTTCAAGTGTTGATGTTGTTGGTTAATATTTTGTTAATACATGCAGTTTATGTGAAGTTTTTTTTTACATTTCAAATTCACAATTTTTAATGTATTAACATATTTATTAGTCTCGTTTATGATTTAAAAACTACACGAATTTTAAAATATATTTCACTACAGATTTAAATTAAATGTAATTAAAGATTTCTTGTCCGCAAATAATAACCCATTCTTCTGAGATCTGAAGAAATGTTAACAAATTATTTTTGCTCTTTTAAGTCTACTAATATTCAACAAATGTTGCTGCTAATTTTAGTACAATAGATTGTTACTTGCATTAATCTTTAATTTACTTACAACGACAGCAAATTTTTACGCTAATTTTAACAGGATTAATTGCCATTTAAAATATTATTAGATACATGATACATGATAAATGGTATTGCCAGAGGGTCTTCAAATTTGATTAATTTTTTGTACACACATAGTCCGTGGAGCCCATAACGTTTTTCAAAATTTCAAAGACACGCGATTTTTTCACGGTTTTATTTTCAAAAAAATTCATATAATCGGAAAAGCATGTAATTTTGAAGAGATCTATATTCGAAAGTTCCTAGCAAACACAGTAAGGAAAAAATTGTAATAGAAACACTACACTGAGAGAATTATCTGCATGATACTTATGAATTTTTACATTACATCTATTACATGGAACTCGTCCATTAAAACTTTTCATTTAATTAATGCAATTAATAAAATAAAATTTTACTACGAATTTAATCATTTTAAAATAACATTCGATTTAAAAATTAGAAATTTAAATAAAAAAACATTCCAACTCTTTACCTGTAAGTGAGGAGTAATAGGGTTTGTAATAGAAAAGTAACGCGTTGCCTCCTTATTACAAAAAGTTTATTTTTCTACCCAAAACTTATAAAAAGTTTCATTTCCAAAATTTTAAGTTAAAAATTTTTAAATTTAAAAATAAGGACAGCAAAAATAAATCTTTTAACCCTACACTGCATGACTTTTTATATTTGATCGAAAAAAATGTTTTGTAAGGGGAAATTACCGTCTGAGGTTAGGAAAAATATTCAAAAAAAATTTAAATCACTATTTTAGTATTTATTATGCAATTTTCATAAAAAAAAATCATTTTCATAAAAAATTGGAAAAATAATATTGATTTACACAGACAATACAAAACTAAAAACGGGTTTCAATTTTTATTGAATTTTTTTATTTTTTTTTTTATTGAATCAATTAATATTTTAATTGATTTTGCACCTACCACTGAAATGATAGTATTAACAAAAAAAAATTGCAGACAGTTTATTAAAACTCTTTCAATTAAAATAATAATAATATCAATTTAAAGAGTTATTGTTTTTCTTTACAACCTCAATTAAAAAGTTTAGTTAAATTGATTAAAACTTTAATTGAAACTTGAGAAGAAAACAATGGTAGTTTAATTGAAAACTCGTATTTTTTTAGTTTTGTTATATGCCCCCCATTAAATAAAAAAAGAAAAGTAGGTTTGTAAATTAAATTGACATTTTATTTATAATAAAATTGAAGCTTTTTAATATAAAAATGTATTATAAGAAAACAAATAAAAGTAAAGACAACATTTTTGTTTTGCTTGTTTTTTCTTGAACTTTTTTTGTAATTGAATTGCTTTCTTAAAAAAATCACACACAACTTTAAAATGATAGTTTATTGACACTTATACTTATTGAAAATTTAATTATTTACAAAAATAATAGTTTAATTGTCCTTTTTCGATAAGGTTTATTTAAATCCACATGTGCTTTTTTATTTCCACAGATAAAACACGAAACTAAATTAAGTTTTCGTGCGTACACGAATATCTCAACAAAAAGAGTGTTGCAAACTCTAGTGAAATAACTACGATTTTGCGTGTATTTGAAATCGGTAAACTATTCAACTTATTAAAAGTTAATCATTTGCGATTTTTTTTCTTTTTATTTACAAATTAAATAAAATATTGATATAATTAAACCTTTGATTGATTATTTAATCTAAATAAAATAACAAAAAATAGTTTGCCAATTTTTTAAAAATTTTGTTTACATGTTGTCAACACTGTATGGATATATTAGAAAATGCAATGAAATTTTAATTGATTCAACTAAAAAAATTGTTTAAATTGCCATTGATATTCAAACAATCGATTAATTAGATATTTTTGGCCCATAATTTTTTCTGTGTATGAATGAAATAAGAATAAGTTATATAATAAAATGTTGTGTAATAATAAATATAATTCAACTTAAGCTTTTTACGTAAAAAATTCAAAACGTGCAGCTGCTTTTTGTCTAAGCACTTCGGACACTTTCACTGAAACTGTAAGACGTTTTAAAAACTGAGTTGACAATACAAAACTATTGAGAATCACATTACGGTGATCAATATAATGTAATATGAGTTCCATGGGGAGGGAAAATGGGACATTTACTCCACCAAAATTAAATTTTTCCATACAAAAATGTGAAAAGAGTTAAAAAAGTTGATTAAAAAATTCTCTAATTTCCCTACCCAAAATCTTTTTCTGGATCTGCGCCTGTAGATATTAATATATATTTTACCATATCAAAAATTTTCGAAAAATAAAATCCAAGATAAAATTATATGTGGTCATATCACATATATCCATATATCACATATAAAGCAGAGCTGTTAAATTTGAATTACGATTGGTAATCAATTAGATTACATTTAAAAAAGAATGGTATTGATTACATAATTCTCTTTTGACCAATTCTTGATTGTTAATTAATTATGATTACAAGTAATTCAAAAATAATCAAGATTAATTAGGATTACGAGAAAAAAATCAAAAACAATCAAAAGTAATCAAAAAAAAATAATTGACTACTTTCAAGGATTATTTTTGATTATTTTAGATTATTTTTTAAAAGTTTTGAATGTATATCATTTTATACATACATTTTGTTTTGAAAAAATTGCATTTACAACGTAAAAAAATTCAGAACAAATAAAACAAAATTAGATAGTTTTTGTATACAAAATTTAGGTATATTCACTTCAATAACAAAACAATCAATAACAATTTTAGTGCTTCCTAAATTAACAAAAAAGGGAAAAATACGTGAAAAAATTAAAAAGAAAAACAAATACATTCAATTCACAAAAAAAGTTTTATAATTTACATATATTTACAATTGGCCTTTATTAATTACAACTAATTTTTCAAAAGAAAAATCAGATCTGGGATCTGCTTAGTTTATGCAGCCTACTGTTCAGTGTCATAAGAGTTGGTATTAAAAATTCAGTAATATTATTAATATAAATTTATATTTTAAGGAAGCAAAATATAAAAATATCATAATTAATGTTGCTTTCTCCTTGAAGAAAGTCCAGGGCCTTTGCAATTGGTTCCATTACCAAATTGTACATTTCCAGGTACTGTATGTCTCTTGCAGAAAAATGTCACAAAGTCAACTTATCTCACAGATTATTTAACTTTTCTTTGTAGCAAAGTAGCTTTTGAACTGCGTAATGCAATGAGTTCCAACGAGTAACAACGGGCAAAAGCAACGATGATCCCAGGTGTTCTTCAATTATTTCGTAGAATTTTCTCTCGTAGAATTTCATGTAGAAAAATGTATTTGTGACAGTATTGCCATAATTTCACAAAAAAAAAAAATAAACAATTAAAAACAATCCAAAGTAATCTTTTAAAGTAGTCGAATTATTTTTGGATTACTTTTTATTATTTTTGATAATTTTCTCGTAATTTTTATTAATCTGAAAGAATTATCCTTCATGATGTTAATGAAATAAATTCATAAAATTTTTTTTTCGTAGATTCAATTACAAATTTCATTATTTCCAAGAAATTTTATTAATATTAAAAAAAATTTTCATAAACTTTTTTTTTTATAAAATTTCATAAAATTATCTCTTCATAAATTTAATGCACATTTTCTCTAGAGCTATGAAATTATTTCAAGGACTTAATTATTTGATTTTTTCATAAAATTATATAATTTCATTAATTTTCATACATTTCAAACTTTAGTTTTAAGATTTGATTCTCAAGTGTTCAACATAAATTACAAAGTGCTTTATTATTTTAATATAGCCTTTTATTAATTTTGGACTTCAATGAAATTGTTTAAAAAATCATATGAAGCGGTTCATTGGCTTCGTTCCAATGCAGTTTTCAACACATCCATAAAGATTTATATTAATTGAAGGAAACTTCATAATATTAAACATTTTTATCAAACTATTTCATAAATTCTATAAACGCTTCATTGTTGCAATGATTTTTATGAAGATTTTCATTAGTTCTACATACATTTCATAAACATTGACTTTAATGAAACCTGTTTCATAGATTCTATTAAAAGTTTCAATGGACAAGTTCCAGTGACAATTTTTATTAAAGCTATGAAGAAATTCATTGCAGTAGTGAATATAATTCTCTCAGAGTATATGTTTTTTTTTTTATAATATTATATTAAACAAGATATGATTGTATATAAAAATTTTTACTCGGGTAAAGAATTGAAAGAAAAAAAAAAAACAATTTCATCCAATTTGAAAATTTGGATGAGGGTGACAAATATATTTTTAAAAGAAACCCTAGTGTGTATTTTGAAGAAAAATAATAATCGTTTTTGCAATTTTAATCCCGAATAAAAAAAATATAAAAAATATCCGCATGGGTTCTACATTCCGAAAATGAAGTGAAAGAGAAACTTACGCTCAATTTGTGTTCTCAATTCCACATAAGTGATTTGAAAAGAAAAATTTCATTTTGTTTCTAGTGGAATTGAAGTGATTTGATGTGTTCTATAAAACAATTTCACTACAAAAAAAGTTATTGTAAAACGGTATTAATTAACTGTGTGAAAAACCAAACTTTTTAGAAAATAAAATTATTTTGGATATTAAAAGTAAAAAAAAAACGATCAATGTAAGCAAATGTGATATGTTTTTAATATAAGTTTATTTAACTGAAAAAGTTTTATATTTTTAGGGGAAAACACATGAATCCGGAACAATAGGCCGCATTTTTAACATTCATGGAAAAAAATTCTGGTTTGGCAAAAGGTTTTTAGAGGGGCAACAAAACAGTTGAACCCCAGTTGTTGAAGGTCTTAACAAATATATTAAACAGCTAGGACCTCCAGAAAAGGATGCAACTGGTTGGAAAAGGCTTTGAAAGGCTACCATTCGTAAAAAAATTGGCCGAAAATAGAGCAGAGGTATCGGCAACAGGTGGAGGACCCAACACATATCAATTCAGTTGCCAAACTTTCTGGCCTTTATACAGCAGTCGAAGGTGTTCCAGCTGCTAAATCATTCGGGACGACTAGCAAAATGCAAACAACCACAAATTCATCTAATGAATTGTCAAACTTAGATGGCACCTGTTCCGACAATGTTTACTACGTGATTTTACCAGAATTAAATGAAAATGCCGAAGGTACTTAAAATATAGAAAATAAAGAACCGCAACCGATGATTTCCCTTTTTGATTTCTGAATTTCTTCGCGACTTCTTACAAATCTAATCCATTTTGGGCATATGACAGTTTTCAAAACATAACACATATTTGTTAAAATTTTTGACGCTGTACTTCTTCCCACAGCTAGATTGAAGTCTTTTGCGATCATTTGTTGGTAACTTCCTTGTCCGAAATAGCGTAGTGATGTGGCCAATTGCAAAATAATTGGAATGCTTGTCTTTTTAGCAATTGGTGATACTTCTTCTAAAACCATTATAAATGCATACTTATTTAACCTAAAATATGTTTTATTAGTTTTAAAGATTTGCGACTCAGTTTTAATTATTTTCTTACGATTTTTCTGGTAGTTCCAAAGGATATAAACAGTCATGAAGCCTTTTTCTATTTAGACTTTCCGTTCTTTGTTTTTCTTTTTCAATTAAATGCCAGGAAATCACAATTGCGCCTCTTATTTTATATTATTTTAAAAATAAGTATTTTTTTGTTTAATTTTTATTTTTGTTAAAAAATGCACTCTTCTTTATTGCAATTTCATTCACTTTAAAGTGATAATTTCGTTTTTTCCCGCATTTTTTGCGTTATTGATAAAAACAAAATGAAAATGAAATCGTCGTGAAAAAAACGATTCACTCGTTTTTCAGAACACAGCGGAATTGAAAATGTGGAATGAAAAACCATTCCACTTTCACTTCGTAGTGGAATATAGAACCCAGGCCATCATTTATGTAATTCGATATTCCTGATTCAATTAAAGTGATTAAAAATAATTGAAATTACTTTTAAAACTTTGTTTTTTTAACAAAATCTATAGAAATCAAAATCGATCGGTTTTCATCATATGTCGAATTATTAAAATTTTTAAATATTATTTTCCGAACGTTTCGCAAAAAAACATGTAAAATACAACCTTGCTCTGATTTACATGGGGTGAGTCAAAGACATTAAAATATAAAGTGAATCAAAAATGCCAATCAAGCGCTGCGTTTACGTTATTTATTTTTCCAATTACATATTTTAATAAATTCAATTTGTCCAAAGTTTTTAAAGCAAAAAAAAATTTAAAAAATTTTGCTCTAAAAATGTAGTCAACTTTATCATCTCTTAACTCACCCTATAAAAAGCAGAGTGACCATGTATTTCTCGCATTAGGTACAGAAACGAGGGCACTGGCTTCTAATTTAATTATGATGTATTAATATTTCAGAAGAGCAATCGTTTTTCTTCATTTCGCTTAAACCCATTTAAATTTTATCAAATGAGTTCTTGAAAATTAAATATAAATTATTTTGAAAATTTTGTTTGCTGTTATAAAGGCGCTGAAAAGCAAGCATAAAATGACAATTATAAATCAAAGTTAACATGATTTGCCTTGTTTATAATTAAATAGGTAATTATAACTGTCATGTACTTACTGTTTTTATGCTTTGTCATTAAAAAATAGTAAATATCATCTTTTGTTTAAATATTTAGTTTGCATGAAGACATCAGTAATACAGTGAAACTTCCCAATAACGGATACACAGAAAAAACATTTCCCATTTTTTTCAATAAAATTGATTTGTTGAACATTGTAAATGCTGTAGGTTAAAAATTAATTGAATCAATTAAATAATTGCTCAACTTCGCATCTTGCTTGACCTGTTTTTATTTTATCGCTTAAAAGCATTTGATAAAAAACAAGATAACACCAACATATTGTTGTTGTTTTTTTTTGTGATATGTATGTATGCATTATTAATACATACGTATTTAGAATCCATTTTAAAAATATTTTTAAAAATTCTCATTTGCTTTATTTTGTTAATAAGTTAAATGATTTAATTTCAGTAGTTTAAATCTAAATATTTATTTATTATTAAAATGAAAGTGTAATTTTTAAGTTGAATTTTGTTTAATAACATGTAACCATTTTTTTTAAACAGAAAAATGCTAAAATAAAGATGATTAATTAAAGATTATTAGAAAAAAACTATGATTTCAACAAAAGAGATAATTCATGCGTTTCAATAGAAAGAAAAAAACTAATTTCTGTGAGCAATATACCTACCACCACTTGATGGACAATATTGTATTAATAATAAAAATCCCCTTTTCGGGTCATTTTGAAAGAAAAACCTCCCGCATGAAGTGCATTTTCTTACCAAGACATAACCACAGCCCAAAAATTACCCTTTTTGTGCTTTTACTTAAAAAGATATGGCGATTTTCTTTTTTCGAAAACGCGAAATTGGGCGAAATCGAACCTAAACTTCAACAAATATGAATTCAACTTAAAAGATTTGCTAATACTACACTCAAATAAAAAGTTAGTAAAGTCAGCAAAAAAATTTTGCTGAGTCAGGAGGGTGCTTGCAAAAAAATTGCTAATGTCAGCAAAATATTTTGCTGAAAATCAGCGAGCTGATTTTTAACAACAAAATTAATAGATTCAGCAAAAGTTTTGCTAAAACTTAGTGGATTAGAAATTAAAAAACCCTTGCTAAACATTAATAAAATTTTTGCTGAATATTAGTAGACTGAAAAAAAAATCAAAAAATTTGTAGAAAATGTTTACTTTAGTTAATTTATTTTGCTGAAAATCATAAAACATATTTTGTGATTCTTTTTAAAAAATGTATCTTTCAACTACTTACATCATTGGTTGTCTAAATGATGCTATCTTTTAAAGGAACGCTAATGCAGCAGAGAATTACAGAAACGAAACAAAAAATTATCAAAATGCAACATATACAACCCTTTTTTTGCAATAAGAAAAAGGAAACATAAAAATTTACCTAAGATGTATGTTGTCGCTTTAGTCTGTCTACCTGCTGTATATTTGTTATCAAATTGACCACTCAATTTGACTCAAATACACGTTTAATCTTTTTTATTTTATAAATTTTATTTTGTCTTTTATTTAATTAATAGACAATTACTTTCACAAGCCGGTGAAAACGCAAAATTTAAGTTGTTTCAATCCACATTTTTTTTTGTTATGTATGAAAAACAAATACAAAATCTTCCATAGTTAATTTTTTTTAAGTGTCTTACTAGAGTTGTACTTTTTAGTTAATTTTCGTCGTCACTACTACATCTTGACATCTAATTCATTATGAATATAACTTTTAATCTGGTTGTCGTTCACACTATTGATGTGCTAGTCAGCAAAATTTTTTTAGCAAAATAAATTAGCAAAACATTAGTAAAATATTAGTAAAATATTAGTTCAAAACAGTTAAGTGCTGACAAAGTATAACTAAAATTTTAGTTTAAAACATAATTTTAGCAAAAAATTTGCTGAAAAATAGTACACCTGATTTACAAGATGTTTTACTGACTGTTCTACTAACTTTTTTTTGAGTGTACTATATATAATCTTTCTGTCAAATTTATGAAAATTCGTCCATACGTTTTCAAGTTAAGACGGTGTCTTTTACAGATACGCTATTGGAATCCTGTCCTAGGACCAAAATTTGCGCTTTTTTGATAAGTTTAAGCTTCAATCTTACTTTGTGTTAAGTTTCAATAATTTCTGTCATCATAAATATGATTTCAAGATTTTTGAAAATTGTGTTAATTTCAAAATATTTATTTCTTGAAATTTTATGAATTTCTAATTTTAACGCATGCTCGCTTCCAAACTGTGCCATGAACAAATTTCTCAGCCATAAATGGAACATAATTGGCTCTTAGTTAAGAGCCTAGTTGAAATTTTTTTCAAATTTTTTCAACACTCACATATGGCTCCAAAATGAATCATGGTTTAAAAATTCTACAACTTTGAACAATGCTTAGGTAGGGTCGTCCTTAAAGTCAAATTTTTCATTTATGCTGTTACACGACCTAAAATTTGTTACATTTACATTACATTTGTATTTTCTGGTTTACATTCGGCATGGGTTTAATATATACCATTTATATATTTAGCTTCTGGTAAACATGTGTTAATGATCCCCTATAAACATAATATTTGCCAGCCATTTACCTCCACTTATGTGAAATACAAAACTCATAATTCTGTAATTTATTTTACGAACCTAATATTATTAATCCATTTCAGCATAAAGCTCCAAATTTTCTATGTTGGTTAGATTTGACACCGGGTCGATATGGGTTAACAATGTCCCCGATTCAAACTGGATACTTATAGGTCAAAGAAAATTTATAAAATAAAGTTTTAGTTACTTGTTCCAAGATGAATTTTTTGGAAATTAATTCATCAAATTGGCCACCAATACCACATTTCCTTGAAATTGACGTTTTAAAAACGCTCCACACGCTTATACAAAAAGTGGATATATAAGCAAAGATATTTTGTTTACCCTGTTATCAGACTTAAGGAAAAAACATGCATTTGCCTGAACATACATATATGGACTTGATTATGAAAAAACGTTAAAAATATTTCCAAAAATTAATATCTAAAATTACATTCACACTGAACCCCAAAATATGTATTTTAATATTTTTCAAGTTTTCGACTGTCAAATTTCGTACAAATTTTAAATTGAAAACTTGAAAAAAAGTATTTTGGGGCTGAATATGTACCTAGTATAAGGCATATATTTTTGAAAATGATTTGTTTATGAAACTTATTTTTATAATGCAGAAAATTTGTTTTATTTTAACAAAATTCATTGTCAAAAATAATAGAATTAAAAATATGCTAATACTTTATTTTTTTATTTCTTATTTTTTTTATTACATTTTTAACTTTTACTCATATTTGCTTTTTTCTTTGCCATTTTTTGATTTTTAATTTTTGGGCTCAAAAACAGGTTTTTGTTAAAATTTTTTAGCATTAAAATTCCCTTTTTCAAAAATTCTTTGCTTTAAAATTTTTTAATCCTTCTTTTAAAAAGTGTAATTATTTTAACTTTCTTGTAGTTTTGCTATTTTTTGCTTTTTTTAAATATTTTTTAAATACAATGGATTTTGCTACTTTTTGTCTTCTTGTTTTTCAATTTTAAAAATCTCAAGTCCCCCAAAATATGCAACAGCAAGTTTAAAAAATGCAACACATACAATCGTAGAATTTATTTTTATTAAAACTTAAATATCACACTCATCGTCTGGGTCCCTTTGTTTTCATTATATGTTTCTCGAAAGTATGCAACAAACAATTTGGTTTGCACCCCTAACGCACGTCGTCTACTCAATACTAATGCAATACGAAATTTTTATATATCACTCATTCGCCTGGGTGTGATTTATTTTTTTCATAATTAGCGTTCCTTATATATCAAACAGCCAGTATTGTTATTAGAAATTTAGAAAACAAGTGTAGATACATTTTTTTTTTAACAAATTATACATGTTTTAGAATTCGACAAATTTTTGTCTGCACTACATAAACTTTTTAACTTTTAATGTTCGCCCCTAATGAAAAAAGCAGTTGAAAATAACCAAATTCCCTAAGTCTATAAAATTTAAACACTAGCTAAATTTTTAAACCCGTTTAGGGTTTTTGGTCTACTGATAGTCTAGTTTTATTTCACGCTGTTCTAGTTAGAGATAGAAATTGTTGTTGCACAGTGTAATTAAAACTTTTGAGTAGTATTTTTAATATTTTTTTAATTAAAAAATTAATATTATTTTACTAACACCCGACAATAGCAACCCGCACTTCTCAAAATTCAAAATTAAACTAAATTAGTCACGTGTATATCCCTCTGGACTCATCGTATGCAAACTATGGAATTTCCTTTTTTCAGTTTATTAACATTATGTTTGATTGTTCAAAAGTAACCGAAAAAAAGTATGCTTGTAATCCCGGATAATGGAGGTAGTCACGGATAATTGGTGCAAAAAAAAAAATTTAAATCGACGCAAAAAAAATGTTTTCTTTGTCTTTCCCGGACAATCGAATCACGGTTAATCGAGATCCCACTTACTAACGTATTGGTGTTTTTAATTGTCAAGATTTTTTTTCAAAATCAAGATTTTTTGGTGAATGTCAAGCATTTGCAAATTTGAATCTGGCAACCCTAATGCTCATATTTATGAGTCTTTTATAGAGTTGTGTAGTTCGTGAGCTACCAAGTGAGCTAGTTCACAATCTTCAGCTCTATTAGGTCTTTCGCTCTTTTCGTTCTTTTTTGGTATTTGAGTGTAGAGTATTTATTTTCTTTATGTTGGTTTTGAGTTAAATTATTTTTTTTCAGTGTTGCCAGCTCAATTTTTTTAATGTTTAAAAGAGGTGTCTAATTTGAATAATTTGCTTAAAAATTATCAAACAAACGATCTAATGAACGATTGAACAAAAGTGCCAAAGATCGATTGAACTAGAAAAAACGCTCACTCAAACGAACTAGATTGCCCAAGAAACCACCCTCATATAGCTATGATTTCAGAAGGTCTGAGGGCTCTTTATGTGTCTTTTCGGACTCCAATTGTACACTAGGTAACATTTGAATGTTACCATTATAGAAATATGTCCGCTTTTGGAAGTGTCCGTTATTAAAAGATTAAACTGTATTTACATTGAATATTAAAATAAATTTAATTTTATTGAGGATAACATGTTGCTGCCAACAAGAAGCACAAAATATTTACAATCGACAAAAAACACACTCAAAATAGAAAAAACATACAAAAATTACAAAATGTATGATCTAGAATTATTGAAAATATTCAGGTCTAGGTTTTGACAAACATTTTTTTATTTTTTTTTTTGTAAATTATTGCATGAATTGATTTTTTACCTAATATTAAACGTTTGATGATGATTTTGTAAAAAAACACGTTGTTTAATGTTATTCTTCTTGAACTTCCATATATTGATAAATTTAATTAAATTGGAGTTTGTTTAAAGTGGCAATAGTTAAACATTTGTGTCTTTTATATAAAGTTCAATAACATGACATTGCAATGAATTTTTTAATACAATGTTGCATTACTAGGCTTAAAATGATTAAGTTTTTTTGTAGTAACAAATCTGTATTTGAGAAATAGACCATTTTATCCCGTACGAAAAAAAATTACCTGCTTTACAAGCAGTCCAAAGTCTGAATGAGGTAAATATGACCAATAGGGCGGGTCGATTTAAAAATTGCTCAACGTTCAAGGAAAATTGTATTCTAGGGATCAAAATAAGAAACTTTGCCGAAGAAACCATACCTCTAAAACGAATTCTGATGTCCCGACTTTTGACCTATAGGGTCAAATTTTGAAAAAGCCCACTTTGATATTTCAGAAAGTAGAAGGAATCTCTCCAAGATTATAGGAGCTACTTCTTCTCCGGGAGACGCGCTAGTAGATTAATGCATAAATCATCATTCTAGGTGACCGTTAAGGGGTTAAAATTACAGCTGAAAGAGGCCTTTTTAGCCGTGTTTTTATAGCAAAATGTACAAATCTCGGAATAGAGTAATTTCAGAAAGTAGGAGGAGTCTTTCCAAGATTAGGGTCTCTATTTCTTCTCCAGAAGACGCTCTAGCAGAAGAATGTATAAACTATATTGGGTTGGATTCGATTGGGGCATTCTAAATGGGTCAAAATGGGATTTTTCAAAATTTGACCCTACCGGTCAAAAGTCGGGACATCAGAATTCGTTTTAGAGGTATGGTTCCTTCGGCAAAATTTCTTATTTTGATCCCTAGAATACGATTTTCCTTGAACGTTGAGCGATTTTTTTGCCTCAATACAAATCGACCCGGCCTAATGACCAATAACCATGGATCTAAATTTATTCGAAAAACAATATTTTGAACAAAAATTACATTTCCCTCGAAACTCACTAAAATTAAATCGCTGCACACGCCAAGTGTATATTTTCAAAAATAAATAAAAAATGCATTTTTTATGTAATTCTTCCTAACCCAAAACTGCAATTAGTCCAACATTTGGCATATTTGATAATTTAACATAGTACAATAACTCTACAACATTTAATTGAAGTTGTTTGACTAATTTTTTCGAATTTACGAAAATGATATCAGCTACAAATTCGCTGAAAGTGGTTTTGAGAAGCCATATCTAATAAAAATTTTCCCACATTTTAGTCATACCTACCGTCTCTGCAGTGCACCTGTATGAGATTACAAAAAAAAAGTTAGATTAACCCTCAAACTGGACTAAGATTTCTTGCAATGAAATTTATACCACGAAAAATTAACAATACTCGTATGTTCTTCTACCAATTTTTTTTTTTTTTTTTTGTTGACTATTTTTGGCGATATGGGCCAAAATAGGTTTAGAGCGAATCTCAAAAACTAATTAAAAAAAATAAATAAATTTATAAATAAATTATTTCCCTTACCAAGGTAAAACTACAGTCCAAAAATTGCCCTTTTTGGGGTTTTACTTAAGAAGATATGGCGAAAAACGCGAAATAGAGCCAAAATGCATCTAAACATCAACGTATCAATAAATTCTTCCTATTTATTAATGTGTTGCTTTCTTTGGAGAGATGAAAGGTGGGGAAAGATGAAGGGCTTCAAACATGGCAACACTGTAATTGAGCGAGATGATAATTCTTAGAAGAGTTGCTGCTCGCCACCTCATGGAGAATTGGCGAACTTATTGAGCGTTTTGGTTCATAGCCCTGGTTCATTATTTTACTTCGGTGGGGTTTTCTTGTAGTAATGCTATTGAAAAATGAATGTATATTGATTAGTATTAAAGGCTTTGCTAATACTACTAAATATAATCTTTCTGTAAAATTGTATAAAAATCCGTCCATACGTTTTCAGGTTAAGACGATTTATAGGTACGCTATTAAAATCCTTTATGTCCTTGGGCCAAAATTAGAGCTTTTTTGAAAAGTATAAGCTTCAATCTTACTTTGTGCTAAGTATCGGCGGTTTCTAGTCAACATAAATATGTTTTCAAAATTTTTGAAAATTTCAAAATATTTATTTTTTGAAATTTTATGAAATTCTAATTTTAACGTTTCCTAGCTTCCAAACTGTGACACGAACACAACAAATTACTTCACAAAATATTTTGTAAAGTAATTTGTTTTATATCGAAATAGCTTTCTTTCTTATTACTAAACGCTCATTTGGAGCACTTATGTCCAATGTAAAATACCCCGCCTAGAGGCGAGCTTGCCGGTTAGAGGGTTAATAAATTGTTTTGAAAATTTACTAATGATATGAGCTTTTCATTCTCACTTTGCACAGTGGGATATATCACAAAATGTTTGAAAATAATTGAAATAATAATAAGAAATATTTGCATAAGGGCTAACTTTTGAAGATTTCCAGTTAAGAAGCTATAAACATATTATGCCAGTGTTTGGTAGCATTGGAAAGGAAATTAACAGTAGATTACGACATTTTTAAAAAGAATCCCATTTAGCACTCTTGGTAGAACAAAAACTTTGGTAATCCTAACTATTAGAAAGGTAAAAATTACGTATTTTGTTAAAATGAAAATTTTTACTCTTCAATAAAATATTTATTTGTCTATTAATGATATTTTTTTTTGTTCACTCACACTCACGCGTAATTCACGTGAATCACGCAAAGTTCTACTCACGTGCCCATCTCTAGTACGAAGACAGAGCCGCTTAGAAATAGTAACCAGATTTAATGTTGAATTAAATGTTGATCAAAAAGATTAAACAATTTTTTAATCGACTTGATTAGTGCTCGATTAAGCAGCTAATCCACTCTTTACTAGATTAACTTTTCTGTGTAAATCGGGTATTCGAATATGTAATACTTACCTTGTCAATTTATTTCAATCTATTATTTTAATTCAGGCCTATAAAGAAGAATTTTATGAAACATATTTTAACATAAATAATTCTTTAATTTATATATAAAACCTTGATTGTATTTGAAAATTCATACATAAACCACAAGAACAATGATTAATTGGATTTTAACATAAATATTTGTACAATTATAATGATCTACCTGTGGTGGAACAGTACAGTAATGAATACAAAAGTATTCATCATGTGTTCCAAAGTAATCAAACTAATAATTAAGTTGTTAAAATTAAATCACCACGAAAAATGTTTTATGAACAAAAAGATTTTGTTTAAACAAATATCTATCAACACCTACAGTTTTATTCCCAGCAAAATAATCGCACACCATTACTATAAGCACACTCAAAATAGTTTGTAGTTCAAATTGACTGAAAATGTAATTTAAAATAAATGATAAAAAAATCCGGTCTAATTAATTTTCATTTAAATCAAATGAAAATGTTGCTTAAATAGCCAACAAATCCGTAAGAACAAATGAATAGTAAGCACGATTAAATTTTATATGGAGCTTTATGTAGTCATATCAATTTCTATGTGACTCAATATGTAATCTTATTAAATTTTATCCTAAATATGGGCCCATATAATTGTATCTGTGTTGGTATGGGTTTAAAACTAATTTGATGCAATTAGATACATATGCAGTACAAATTTATCCGAATGTTGGCCCGATGCAATTGTGTAGATTTTTATCGGTTTTGTATCTAATTGTATCAGTATATATCTTGTAACGATTCTGCTTCACTGGATCTATCTTATATGGAACATTGCTACCTACTGGTCCGGCCGTGCTCAGTGAGAAATTGGATGGAGATCTTGTTCCATAAAGTTAAAAAAAAAATATTAATTATAGCTAACATTTACAGTTTCAATCTAGTTTTAATCTAAACCGATACAAATAGATATAATTATATAAAAACTAGATATTATCGATATTTTCGTACAAAATTTGTGTCAAGTTTGGTAATGCTGAGCATATTTTTGGAAATATATTTATAAAATTTCCATAGAGTAATTTCGGTCCACTACATCTTTCAATTTAAAACAAGTAGTAAATAAAATTACTTTTTTCAAACTAAATGATGCTGTGGTGGATTAAAATTAATCTATAGAAATTTTGTAAATGTTTTTCCCATAATATACTTAGCTTTACCAAACTATGAAACTCTTCTTTGTCCAAAAATTTTATGTACCCTCAAAAAATGTTTGGCTTTTATCCATAAACAGCTCAATAATACCTATCGTTTGAATACATGACGAAATTCGCAAATTTTTAAAATTCGGGACAGACAGCTATCAAACTCTAAATACTGCACTATATAGTATTATCCAAAAGAAGATCTAAATTTTTCTGGTATGGAACGATATATACACACAGAGAAAAAAAGTGCCAACCGAATTTAAAAGTGTATTTTAATGGTATCAACTTATAAATTCAGTTAGTGCAACGGTATTTACATTGATTTCTGAATATTTTGGGTGTTGCAACTAAAATTCAGTTAAATTACCCGAACTTTGTTGTGAAAACTAATATTGAGTTCTACCAACCGACTGAAATTTGTAATAACCGAATTTGAGCGGCAAGTAACAGAATTTCAGTTGGCAAATAGCAAAATTTTTCTCTGTGTGTAATTATGAATAAGGGAACTTCTGCTTTAAAAATATGTAGTTGTTTGGGTTGTAATACAGTTTCTTTATTTGTAATGTAAATGTCAGTCATTTGTAGAACAAATTACATTTTTACTAACCTTGCAGTTCCTTTAAAAAAACAAACCACATCAAATGACTGTTTTATGATTTTACATTAATTATTTACAGTTGTTTTTTGTTATTTAAAAAAATATAAAAAAAAATGTTTGTTTCTTTTTTACTAGAATATGTGGTTAATTTTTACTGCAATTGTGGTTAATTTTTTTAACATTACAAAACAAATGACAATGTTAGGTGAATTTACTGATATGTTAGTCGTCCTTTCTTTAAGTGAAATTTAATTTGTTTTTAACTACATTTGTAGTGGGGTTTACCTACATAGTATTCTAAGTGTTGTTATATATAATTTTGATTTATCTTATATCTTATTATACATGTGTTCGTACATAATTAGATTAACCATATATAATTGCCCAGGCAGAAAAATACAATCTGCACAGTATTGGCAAAGCGTAGGCAACTGTCGGTTAAGCGTTGGCTGGACGTGGGATTTACAATATTGACAGTATTGTCCTGTTACCCAATTGATAACAGTGGCCTACCGTTGGTTTGAGCAAACTAGCCACCGTTGGCATAACGTTGGTAATTTAAATAATTTGGTGCTTTTAAAATATCTTAAATTAAATTAATTTTGAGAAATATTTATAATAAAACACATTTAAAAAGCAGCAATACAGTTCGGCCTTAGTCTTATACATCATATTTAAATGTGTGAAATATAATAAAATAAAATGCTTCTCATTAGTTGTAATATTGGTAAAAACGACTATTGGCAAAGATTTTTTTAGAAAAATAGCAATGGTTTGACAGTACTATTATTTTTTGGTACAGTTGGTATTTTCTACCTGTGTCATATGTGTCATATTGGTCTACATGTAATAAGATATAATTATATGTGGCATCGTATTAAAAAATTTAGTGTATCAATTTTTGTATATGGGTTGAACCATCTCAACTCAACTTAAAATATGGCTGTTTTTTACATCACTGTTTCCAAATTTGCTGAATTTTGGCAGGAATAAAGTGTATCAGAGAACTAAGAAAAATCCAAAATTTAAGTTCGCTGACGCTTCTGGATCCGGAAATATGAGGTCTTGAATATCGGAAAAAAACCATAAAAATGTACAAAGTTGTACTTACTAAATTACCATTTTCTTAAAAAGTATTATAGTTACGCAACTCATCAAGATCGCATTTCAAAGGTTATTAAATTACCTTTAATTTGATATACAACATGATTTTTTTTTGGGAAGGTCAAAGGTCACATCTTTTGACCTATAATTCGGGAGGCTATATCTTTAAAACCGATATTTTTAAAAATCTAAAAAAATGTATGTTTAAGATTGGTTCCTTCCCTAAAGTTACAAAAAATTTCAGAGTGGAGGTATTCTTTGATTCAGAAATAATATACATATAGTAAATGGATATTTAACAAGGCAATTAAAACAATGTAGCATAAAGAGTAAAAACAAGTGGAAGCATTAAAGTCCGATGTGCCGAATTTGGTATAAAAAGATTAAATTCGGCTGTGCCGAATTTTTGGATACCCTCCATCTCATTGTTTGAATTAACCAGTGCAAGTGCAAATAATATATATATATATCTATATTTCTTGTAGAAATAACAATAACAATGTTGTTTTTATAAGTAAAATAAAATATGATTAATTAATGTATTTGGGGTGAAGAAAAAAATGTTGTATCAATTATCGTTAAAAGCGAACTGCACTGTATATAAATACAGATAAAGATTTACACAATTCAATATATATGGTTTGTGTCTTTGCTATAAAAAAATCGTCGATATTCAGGCGCTGAAATCGCTATGTTTAATTTCTATGATATTAAATATATATTTGAATTGGGAGTTAAAATCCAATTAATATTCTTTTAAGAATCCAATTGCAATTGAATAAAAAAAATATTCTTAGGAAAAAAACTTTTGTTTTGTAAATGAAACGAATTTAGTAGAAAAAATCTAACACTCGATTAACGAGGGTTATGCGGTCAAAAATAAACTCAGTTTATTGCAATAATTAAATGCAGCTTGCTTATAACATTTGAAATAGGGGAAAAGCAAACCCGTGATTTTAGTAGAAAAAAGCCACAAAATAGGCTTTTAGCAATGTAAGGAAAATGAATTGTATTAAATACAAAAACACTTTAATTTTAGCGGAAAACATACCGATTTGATCTAAACATGCTAGGAATATTATATTTTAATAATATTAATAAAAACTTTAAATGTTTTTCATCTTATGTTTCACTGAAACACAAATTAATGTTCAAAGTTATTCTGCAGGTTTGTTCTCAATGAAGCAATTTTTTTTTTTTTTGAAATAATAGTTGGTTTTAAAATAAGTAGTGACAATTTACAGAATTGATAAAAACTGTGGAAATAGTTGAGAAATCGTTTGCATGCACTGACAGGAATTTAATATTACATTTTAAGCAAAGTTATGCTTTTTTCACATGGACTTTTAAAAAAGCATTTAGGGGTCCAAGAAGGTGATTACGTAGAAACTTTTGAACTGTTTTGTAAATACTACATTAACATAGTTTAAGTGGCAATCGTTTCAGTTACATATATTCAGTCGAATTGGACAGAATTGAAGGGAAATGCAAATTGAAGTATTTATGAAATCTGTGGATATAAGAAGTCCGTTATATCAGACATCATTTGTACGGAGTCTTGTTGACGAGACAAACAATTTAAATAAAATGAATTCTTTATAACAAAGATCCATATTGCAATTTTTATTGTTATTGAATTTCAGAGGGAAATTAGTGTTTTAGTGAATTTAGGGTTTAAAAAGCATACGCGAATTAAAAAAAAAGATTTAAAAAAAATGCGCTTGCTGAGACATACATAATGAAATAATTATTAAATACCCGTTTACATTACAACACTCGTGTTTATACTATACATCACATAAGTCAAACGGAAAGTGTGATAATGTTTTTCGATTTTTTTTTTGATTATATATTTTTTTTTTTGCACACTAAAGTAACAGCTTTTTTTTTTGTTTGCTAAATTTTTACTAATTTTTACTTGAAACAAAAACCTCCCGCATAAAGTGCATTTCCTTAAAATGCATTTTTTCATTTATTACTTATTGTGTTCATTATTTTGCGAATTTTGATGTCTATATTGCGAAACAACGCTTTAATCTGTTTGATCACAAATTTGAAAATGTTTGTGTACTTTAAATTGGATATGCATCGTTATTGTCTAATTACGTTAAATTTTTAGCTAAATATTAATTTTTAGTTTAATTAAATAAAAAAAAGGATTATGCGGAAAACTTTTTGAAAACCACGAAAAATAAAATTGCGTTACTTTATATTTTTATGTGCTAATATACGTCTAGGGTAGCTAAAACTTGATAAATGTAAAAAAAAGTAAAAAAGTTTTAACTTCTAATAACCCGATTAAAATTAAAATTAATATGATGCTTTATATAATCATACGAAATTTAATATGAGTCTTAATAAAGTTTTATCCGAGAAATGGGCATAATAATTATATTTGCATTAGTTTAGTTTTAATTTGATAATATCAGATTAAATAACATCCGAATAATGACGCGATACAATTTAATACGATTTTATACAGCGGTATAAATTTATATGTGAACTGATACTGAAATATACAAAATAAGCTATAGTTGTGTCCGGTTTTTGATTTTAAAACTTCATGAAAATCCAAAATATCTATTAATCCTTTTAGACTTTAGCCACTTGCAAAAGGTTTACAACTTTATAATTTGTAACAAATTCCATAGCATTTGGAAATTTTATTATATTCAAAAATAAAAAAATATAAATGAAGATTTTGTGGTATTTATTAACTTACACCATTGAATAACAAAGACGGAAAAAACGTTGAAACTAAATTTAGAGTTTTAGATTGAAAAAAATCTTAGACTAAATTAAGAACTCATAATGTTACAAATGAAACAAATTCTTTTTTTAGGGTTAAGAACCAGAAAGAAATCAATTCAAAAGACAAAAATTGGGGTAAATTTTGTGTATAAAATTATACACAAAATGATGCAATTAATTGTATTGTATTGATGTAATACACATTTACATCCAAAATATAATTGACAAATTTTCTAGTGTGACTCTGCATGGGGTAATATACAATTTTATCTAAAATAAAATTGTGTTTTTTAAAATATGATATAATATCAAAATATATATTATTTTGCAATGTCTAGGTATATAAATATAACGTAATTATTAATTGGATTAGTTTTAGCGTATTCTAAATGCAATATACAATTATACGCAACTATATATGACATCATATTAAATTTTTTCTACGAAATTAATTTTATATAGAAAATTTATATAATTATGTCCGGTTAAATGCACTGGCAGACAAAACCTTATAAGTGCATATAAAATAATGTATTATTTTATGCAAACGTTTTAACTCGGGAAATTAAAGAATTATAACCGTCCAAAAAACAAATTAAAAGCAAATACCCTATATAATTTGCCTGCCACTTATAAGGAAGCTTTTCCGATGGGTTCCCTTTGCAATTAAATTCGGATAGGTGATAAAGCAGCAAAAATATATGAAAAACGTATCTATTTTTAAAATTGGTGGTGAAATTTAACACATCTTTGTATGAAAATATGTTTAAAGTTTAGGAAATTTAGACTTATTTAAAAACAGCGTTAAAATGCTCGAGAAAACATGCATTTTGAAAACCATTTTACACTATGTCGTGGACCCCGGCTGCCACTTATTTGAATTATTTTAACAAATTATTCACTATTTTTTCCCCTTTTTCATATATCCGACTTCATGTCTTGTATTAAAAAAATCGCAAATTTTACAAGCAAGCGTGATTATAGTCTGAAAGAAATAATAATAAAGAAAAAATATAAAATTGGAAAATTTAAAAATATACCTGACATCGCCTAGGTCTTATTTAAACTAAATTATGTATTTCCAATTCACTTTGATATTTTGGAGAATTTCAAACGCTTTTCAAATTGTTTTTAATCAATTTTTTAAATAAAAACGCTTTAAAATGTCAAAAAAAAAAAACACATCGTTATAACACAAAGACTGGTTTAGCTGCTTGATTTTAAAATGTCGCATTTCAAGGAGCGCCGATAGAAATTTGTTTATATTTAGTCTAAAAAGAAATTGAGAAAATTTGAGTCCCATTGGACCACGTTAACATGTTATGCATATCGATCAAAGTTTGAGGCTTAAATTTGTTTCAAAAAATTAAAAAAATATGAGATATTGAAATATATATCGTAAAAAAAATACTGAAAACTATGTTACCAGATGCGTGCGTACCAAACCAAATTTACCAAAAAGATTGTACTGTAAGTAAAGTAACGACTTTTACGGCACAAGTAAACATAATTTTGAGTCTTAGTGGTAGCTCCATTTAAAAGATTATGTCAAAATACACAGAAAAAATCATTGTCAAAAAAAAAATTCAATTAAACTTTTGTTCGATTTCAAACTTACTTTCAATTAACTGTTTAATTGAAAATGAATTTAGTATAAAAAAAATTCTCAGTTTTTATAACGTTGAACAACATTGAAACAAATGCAAAAATTTTAAAAAGTCGCCAAAATTAAAAAAATCGTTTAAAGTTGAAAATCCCCGTTTCTTCAATTTTGGTCATTTTTTTTTAAAATTTTTTTTTTTGAATTTTGGGGTTTATTTTGGGAGCTTTTTAAATTTCTGCAATTTTGAGGATTGTTTTGGCAATTTTTTTTTCAAATTTTGCGATTTTTCAAATGGTCTAATTTTTCCCAATAGTAAACAATATTCAATTAAATTTTTAATAGATGTGAATAAAACTATATGTAATTGAAAATAATATTAATTAAATAGATACAAATTATTTTAGTTGTTACTACAATTGCATCAACACGACCGAATTTAGTTAAACTTTTGCTGAATCAACAAATATTTTAATTAAAACTCAATTTTAGTTTTTTCTGTTTAGTTTGCATTGTCTCAAACAATTTTTTGATTATATTTTAAGTCAAAGACTTCGAAATCTCTTATGAAAAGATTTTATTTATTGCTTTTTGTCGAAAATCAACTCTAACAATGATAGCCGCCCATTTGCAGGCGATGTTTTCTAACGAAATTTTAAGATTCGAATCATATAAAACTATTTCCTATTTGATCCAAGTCAAAAATAAATATTTTCATATTAATTTATCAATAACATTGTTACTTTCTAACGAATTGTATTAAGTTTTTAAATTTGTCAAATCATTTCGGGGGGGGGGGGGCTCTAGCTAGGGTTGCCATTCGTACTGTTTTAAACAGTACATGTACTGTTTTTTGAAAAATGTACTGTTTTATTCACAACACCTAAAACAGTACGCAAAAGTACTGTTTTTTTGGATTTGTACTGTTTTTGTACTGTTTTTTTTGTATATTTTACATATTTTTATATAAACAACTTTTTTTGCGTGTACAAAGAATATAGATTTTTTTAACCATGTTTTTTTTTCGTGTGTACAATAGTTTTTCATATAAATTTTTTGAATCTCCCTGTATTAATTCCACTTCGTTTCTTCGTAGATATATAATTATTTGTTGATTTTATCTACGCTATTTGGTTCGGTGTATTAACTTATTTAAGTAAATATGTGATGTATTGAAGTAAAAGTTATGTTAACAATAAATACAAAAATGTACTGTTTTTTTTTTGAAAAGTACTGTTTTTTTTCATCAATGTACTTTTTTTTCACTTTTCAAATATGGCAACCCTAGCTCTAGCCCCCAAGACCCCTCCCCCTAGCTACGTGCCTGCATACATACCAGTTATAAAAACCTTCATACATACATACATACATACATACAGGGTGGCTGATGCATATTGTTACAATAAGAAATTTAAATAACTTTTTATTTTTATTTCTTTGTTTTTACATTTGAAAAGCCATACATTTTTAATATGTATTTTAATGGTTTTTAAGAAACAAGTTATTTAAAATGACTAACACGCCTGATGACATCAAATGCAAGCGAAATTCCGTGCAAATTACAGAGAAAATTCCAAGCTAAGGGGCAAGTCTACTGCGTTCAATTGCTTGTTGTTTGATTTTTTTAAAGGAGAGAAATGAAAATCCTTAAGCAGAACTGTCCGTATTGACTGTCTGGTAATAAATATATGAGCAAAAATATTCCATGTCGAAACTCTAGAATTGACTTGTATTGCAGCAACTATGGCAACAATTGTTTCTTACATTCGAACTGAGAAATTTTGATTAAAAGGCGTCCTAATGATTGTTCCACGATTGACAAAATAATTTACGAGCCCAATCTGCTCGGAGGAGTGCCGCCTAATGTGCCCGTTAAGTTTGTTTATGCGGAAATGCCAGCCCCCAAAGCATTGTAGTGGCGCGCAATCAAAATGTTAGTTTCATTACCCCATTCGTTCATTTCCTTAAATTGAAAGACGAATCAATGAAACCAAAAAAAAAAAATAAATCGAACCGATTAATAACTCAGAAAAAAAGTTATTACGTTTTCTTTTGTAGTGACATTTATCAGCCACCCTGTATTACAAAACAAAACAAAAAAACAACAACAATATTTTGTGGGTTTTTCCCAGATTTTTTTTAAAAAGAACTACAACTACTTTTACAAAGTGTGTATACCCTCCGCACTATGGGATGGAGAATTATTTTTACAAACACGCTTGCGGAGACATACATAATGAAATAATTATTAAATACCCATTTACATTACGACACATATGTTTATACTATACATCACATAAATCAAACAAAAAGTGTAATAAAATTAAGTTTGTCAAAAAATTAAAAAAGAAAATAGTTTATGTGTTTAGAGTGTTTTCGAGACACAGAAAATTAAAGAAACTGGTATTTTTTCAAATAATATAAATCGAAAAATTGATCCAGTGACAAATAAATATGTTTTGCTGATATATTAAACTTTTGGCAAAAATTCGTAATTTTGTTGGCAGCAAAACCCATAAAATCATCATTTAGTTATTTTGGGTATTAAATATAGTCAAAACGACGATAAATCGTCAAACCTGGCAACACTGCATGCGATTGCTACTAAACATACATACATACATACATACCAGTTATAAACAACAATATTTTGTGGGTTTTTTTGTTATTGTACGTGTTGATTATGACCACGGATGGTAACCGATTCTATGTGGTTATTGGCTTCGTGAATGCTATTTTCTTTTATTTCGGTAACGTTATTTTAGGGGTAACTATATTTAAGTTATTTCGGTTGCGGGTATTTTATTTATTACGCTAGCAGTATTTTATTTATTACGCTAGCGGTATTTTAGATATAAAATAACGTTACATTTTAGTTATTTCGGTAACTTTATTTTAGGGAAAGATTTTTCAGTTATTTTGGTAACGGCATTTTAAGGGTAACGTTATTTTAGATATTCAGGTAATGTTAATGCACACCACAATTTTTAGCCCCATTATGCCCGAGTTTTGATTACTTTCTTGCTTATGATCATACTTTGGGAAAATATATATATTTAAAGAAGTTTTTTCAGATCTTGGTAGATTATTTCGGTAACGGTATTTTTATGGTATTGAAATTTTAATTATATCGGTAACGGTATTTTACGGATAACGGTGTTTCAATTATTTCGGTAACGGTATTTTAAGATATTGATATTTTATTTATATCGGTAACGGTATTTTACGGATAACGGTATTTCAATTATTTCGGTAACGGTATTTTTGGGTTAACGATGGTCAGTTGGAAGGGGTTTGAATCGGTTACAGTAATTTAGCGATATTGACTGCCATCCCTGATTGCGTATATTCTTGTGTATAAGCTTTGAATGTACGTATGTATGATGAAATAAATAGAATATTTTAAAATTTGATTCAAAATTTTAAGAAGTATTCCCACATTTTCACTCATAACTTTTGAACGCGTTAACCGATATTGATCATTTTCACTAGCAGACTGCTCATGATATCAACAAACAATTTGACTGAAAATTAGCAACACCTCTTCTGTATTAGCGGAGTATTTTGTATTAACACAGACAGACGGACAGACGGACAGACGGACAGACGGACATGGCTATATCGATTTCTCTATTCATGCTGATCAAGAATATATATAGTTTATGGGGTCCCAGATATTTTTTAAAAGAATTACAAACATTTGACAAAGTGATATATACCCTCCTGCACTATGGGATGGAGGGTATAAAAAGAAGAAATGTCTACACTGTGTCAGAGTTTGAGTCCCGGCTGCACTAAAAAAAATTTCAAATGTACTGTTTTGTAATTTTATTTTGGAAACATTATTTTAAGACTACCTATTTGATGGTTTTACAGCCATTGGAAATTAAGTTTTTCCTGTGGTTTTCTGACACTTCTTGAACAGACGCACCTTTTGTGTAATTATATTATTAATTTAGGATTTTTTTTACGATTTTCAAGACCACATATTTCCGGATCCAGAAGTGCCAGTGCCCTCAATCTTTGCACTTATTTTAGTTCTGTAATAATCTGTCTTCCTACGAAAAATCATAAAATTTGGAGAAGGTAGTGTACACCCATTGGTTGATTTGAAATGGAATTACCCATATACTCTCATAAGAACTTTTCTATAAAATTTCAACAGTTATTTAAAAAGTTTATCGGTAAAGTTGTTTCAATGGAATATACAGTTAAATTATCAAAGAAATATATTTTTTAATTTTCTCTCTGTTATTAAATTTTTGACCTACGGAAAACATGGGTTAACGATGCACCAAATATTTATTGTGTTGCAACTGAGTAATTGTGATCAAATAAATCAATTTACAACAAAGTAAAATAATGTACTTTCTTCATCAAAAATATATTTTTAAAAAATTTTGCATATCTAAAAAAACTTACTTTGTTCCTATCCGCCAAAATTAAATCGGTCCACACCCTAAGTCGATACATGGATCCCTTCAGCATTACTTTATTTTGTTAAATACCCATGATGTGTGTAAAGAAATCCGACCAAAATTATTTTAATATTTGCAAATTTTAAAATGATTTATTCGTAATTGGAGCTGTGAAAATAATGCAAAATTAAAAAACTAAATATTTTTTTCCTGAGTTGTTGGGGGTAAATATAATTTTAAAAAAATTGACATTTTTTCAATGTCTAGTAGCGACGCCAAAATATTTTTCGAAAATTTTGAAAAAATTAGCGAATTTTTTTTTCGTAAATCTTAATCTAACCAAGAGTTGTCCCGTCAAAAGTTCGATATTTTTAAAAATAACGAAAACAAACCACAATATTCCGTTTTTGTGGTTAAATTTGTGTGAAACTTTAAATAAATAAAACTAAAAAAAATCGGTAAATGGTAGTAAATTAGTTTGTAAAAAATTTAATCTGCAAAACAGTTGAAATAAATAAAGGGTCCGTCATCTAACGTTTTTTTTTCAACTAGTGCTCATTTCGTGAATGGTAACACTTGCTCATGTCTGATTTGACAGATAATTAGTTTTATCCTTCCGCTGAACGAATATGGTCCGTATGTTCGTTATCTTGTGAAAAAAGTGAAAGAAGCTGGCATCCTTATCGATAAACCAAAGCGTGAAAAGCCAAAAACAGTGCGTACACCCGAGAATATTGCTGCTGTGGCAGAAAGTGTGCGTGAAGCGCCATCAACATCAATTCACCGTCGTTCTCAACAATTGAACATTTCGGAGACATCAATGAGACGAATTTGGCATAAAGACCTTGGTATGACGCCATACAAAGTCCAATTGGTTCAGGAGTTCAAAAAAAAGGTTATTTGGCGGACCCTTTAGTTATTTATTTCTAGTCATTTATTTCAAAAACTGCAAATGAGAAAAAAAAGTTATCAGATTTGGATTCAGCGTACATAGATCTATTAAAAAATATTTATTTCAAAGCCAGTGATAAATTTTATTTTAGACTATTCAATAATTTTTTTTTGCAATGAAAGTTTTTGCTGGGTTATTATTATTGAAACCCATTAATAAAAAATACATATTAATAACATTAAAAGTTCCTTGATCTATTTTAATTTAAAATTTAATTAAAGATTTATTGCTAAAAAAAATTTCTTCCCACGAAAATTCAATTAAATTTGGTTTTTGTTTATCTACCTTGAAAAGAGTCAAACAATGCCCTGTTTTGTTGGATCGATTGATACAAGGGTTTTTATTAAATCGTAGTTTTGAAGTTGTATTTTGATCAGTTTATTAACATTCTGCGGTATTTATTGCTAACAAGCTGTTAATTTATCAAAATATAATTATATGGTCCAAAGCAATAAAAAAAAAAAAACTGCAAACTAATTATACACGTGTTTAATATCAAACGAAATAATAACTCAAAGATGAAAATTGAAAAAAAATCAATATAAACAAGTGGAAGCATTAAAGTCCGATGTGCCGAATTTGGTATTAAAAAAGATTAAATTCGGCTGTGACGAATTTTGGATACCCTCCATCTCGGTGTTTTCATAAACCAGGGAAAGTGCAAACAATATTAATATCTATATTCTTTGTAAAAATAACAAAAATAATGTTGTTTTTATAAGTAAAACAAAATATGACTGATTGATTAATGTCTTTGGGATGTTTCAGAAGAAAAAAATGTTTAATTAAAGTTTACTAAAATGAATCTGAAATTCTGCAGTGGGTATTCAAAGGTTATTCTGATTACCTAAAGAAGAACGTGTAGTGAAAAATATATATATTTGTATAGTTCCTTATGATGTTAAAAAAACTGTTGTAAAATTCGCCTGTTGTTTGTCTCTTTGCCTATATAATAATGAAAGAAAGTTACTAAAATATATTTTTGGATCGTTAGAAGAGATGCAATGAATACAAACGCATAAAAACAGTTTCGAATAATCAGAATTTTAGATAAATTTAAGGGAACAAAAATACACTTGCGGAGACATACATATTGAAATAATTATGAAATGCCAGTTTACATTACAACACATGTGTTTATACTATACATCACATAAGTAAAACAGAAAGTGTGATGAAACTAAGTTTGTCAAAAATTATAAAAGAAAATCTTTCGAGTGTTTTCGAGATACAAAAAATTAAAGAAACTGGTATTTCAAATTATTGTTTTTCAGCTCAGTTGCTTGTGCAATTCTCGTTTACGACTCCTAGAATAGAACCCTAAAAAATTTTCCCAAAATTCGATTGGTTTTTACACATCAATACTTTAATTTAGATTATTTTTGTATGTATCAAATAAAAATTAGGGCTTTTAAGGAAAACAAATGCATATAATCAAAAGATTTTAAGATGAAGTATGCACCTTATATGTCTTAAATAAAAAAGTTCTGAAAGTGAATGTCCTTTAAATTGAATGGGGTTTTTAATAAATGTAATTAGAATGTAAGAGTTTCCTTGCAAATTTATTAAAGGTTGAGAATGAAAATAAGTAAAAATAGTGTACGAAAAAAAGTTATGAATTTACATTGTTGGATTCGGGGATTTTGTTCCTGGATATTTTTTTGATCTGATAACGATTAATGTGTCTGGCAACTCCGGTTAATGCAGTCAAATAAATAAAGAATTTTAACTAAACTATTTTGTTCTACCTTTTTCTTATTGGTGATTTTTTGATTTGTTGGGGTTAACAAAAAAAGGTATATGGCAAGCCTGGTATATGGAAAACAAAAGCATACTTTATAAATTAGCTTAACAATTTTTCGAGGGCTTCTCGCATTTGCACTTATAACCAGTGTTGCCAGGTTTGCAAAGCATAAAAACGACAAACTTTCTGGAAAAAATCGTCAAAATCGTCATCATATTTTGAAAAATCGTCAAAATAAAATATATTTGTTAGAAGAGGGATAAAGTTTTAATAAAAAATAAAATACAATAATGTTATTCACATTTCAAATGTTAACGTGTTATCGTTGTAATATAACTCGATTTTTGACACTTCTCTTTGGTTTAAACTTCGAAAATCATTATATTTTACAACGATATTCATATTTATAAAATGTTGAAACAGTGTGCCCCAGTAGGCTAGTTGGTAGCGTGCTGGC
Source organism: Delia radicum (assembly GCA_021234595.1). Classification (NCBI taxonomy): domain Eukaryota; kingdom Metazoa; phylum Arthropoda; class Insecta; order Diptera; family Anthomyiidae; genus Delia; species Delia radicum. The sequence continues at coordinate 161,321,123 of CM037853.1, read as the reverse complement.
TTATCAGTGCGGGGGTCGTGGGTTCGATTCCCACCAGAGGCACTGATCTGTTTTCGCTACAACGCGCCGAAGGCCATAGTAGCTAGTGCTCGGTTAGGGTAATAGTATATAACTTGTAATTATATGATTATTAATTAATAAAATAACAAAAATATAATGTTGAAAGATCAAATAAATACAACTTTAAATCAAACTAATTTTACCACTTGAACTGTTAAACACTTATATCTGCATAATTCTGTGAACAACATTTCAGTGGCACAACTTTTTAAATATTAAATTCTTTTACAAAATTTGGAAATTCTTTAACAATAAGTCTGTTCGATTACTTTTCCTGTAAAGTTCAGTAAAAACTACTCAGTAACAAAATTACAAATAGTAAGACAAATTTACAAAAAAGTAAACGAACAGAAAATTTGTAGGAATTATTAAATTAGATAAAATAGCTTGTTTGAAATATAAAAAAAAAATCAACTGGTCATTATGGAAAAGGAAAAAGTTAATTGAAATTATCGACCAAAAATAATTTAAATGTTTTTTAACTTCTTACATAGTTAATTATTTAATCATTTTCACTTTCAATCCATAAACAATTAAAATTTAATTTAATTTTTGTTTACTAAAAATACAAGCATATTTTTTTATTTTTTAGTCATATGTTTTTTTCATCTTACAAATTCTTTCTGGCAAAAATGTATCCAGTAAAAACTTGTAAGTTCTTTGGCATCAAACTGTCACTTTACTCTCTCTTTTACCAGTTTTTACTGCGTATTTGTCTAAACGAACACCTTCCAGTAAAAACTTGTACAAATTTTTGTGTTATCGAACAAACTTAATGTTATATTTTTAATTATTAAATTTTGGCACTTTATTTATATTATTAGGCCTGTTTTTTAAGCACCGGATTTATTTTTGGATTTATTTTGTTTCATTTAAAGTTGTATATATATCATCTTTCAACATGAAATATATTCGGGCTAGAGATCTGTTTGTTTCGCAAAAAAAGTCCATGCCTTGTGTTTTAACATGAAAATTTTTTTATTTTTATTTAAATCTAACTCCAATTAAATTTTATAAAAATTTAAAGAAATGTTCTAAACATATAAACACAGAAACTAAATTAAGCTAAACCCGTAATGAATTTATAAAAAAATAAATGCGGTTTGGATTAAGTTTTATTCAATTCTAGGATTTGCATTTTTGCAAAATTGTATTTCACATCATATTAGCATATAAAAGCTAGCTATCGATCAAAAAACAATGTTTTTGCTTTCAATTTTTAACGAAATAATATAAATTTAATAATCGAGCCGGCGATTTTATGAGAATGATAAATAAGTAGATCTTGCTGACATATTAAATTATTGTCAAAAAATCGTCATTTTGGAAGCAAAAGTCGTCAAATAGTCATTTAGTTATTTTGGGTATTAAATATCATCAAAATGACGACAAATCGTCAAACCTGGCAACTCTGCATGCGATTGCTACTAATTCATACGTACATACATATATATATATTCCCGTCGTTCCTATAAGGAGCATAGGGCCGTACATACATACTGTATTACAAAACAAAACAAAAAAACAACAACAATATTTTGTGGGTTTTTTTTTGTTTTTAAGTGTTGATCATGACCATGGATGGTAACCGATTCTATGTGGTTATTGGTCGTAGTAACGCTATTTTCTTTTATTTCGGTAACGGTATTTTAGGGGAAACTATACTTCAGTTCTTTCGGTAACGGGATTTTAGCGTTAACGGTATTTTAGCGTTAACGGTATTTTATTTATTTCGCTAACGGTATTTTAGCGGTAACGATATTTTAGATATTTCGGTAACTTTATTTTAGGGAAAAAGATTTTTCAATTATTTTGCTAACGGCATTTTAAGGATAACGTTATTTTAATTATTCAGGTAATGTTAATGCACACCACAATTTTTAACCGCATTATGCCCGAGTTTAAATGACTGTCTAGTTTATGATCACACTTTGGGAAAATATATCTATTTACAGAAGTTTTTTTGTTCAGATCTTGTTAGATTATTTCGGTAACGGTATTTTAAGGTAACGGTATTTTACGGATAACGGTATTTCAAGAATATCGGTAACGGTATTTAAGCGATAACGATAGGCAGTTGAAAGGTGTTAGAATCGTGGACGGTAATTCAGCGATATTGACAGCCATCCCTGCTTGCGTATATTCTTGTGTATAAGCATTGAATGTACGTATGTATGTATGTATGTATGTATGATGAAATAAAAAAAAAAAAATTTTAGAGGTCTTCCCACATTTTCACTCATAACTTTTGAACGCGTTAACCGATTTTGATCATTTTCACTAGAAAACTGCTCATGATATCAACAAACAATTTGACTGAAAATTAGCAGTACCTCTTCTGTATTGGAGGAGTATTTTGTGTTTCCACAGACAGACGGACGGACAGACGGACAGACGGACAGACGGACATGGCTATATCGACTTCTCTATCCATGCTGATCAAGAATATATATAGTTTATGGGGTCCCAGAATTTTTTTAAAAGAATTACAAACATTTGACAAAGTGAATATACCCTCCTGCACTATGGGATGGAGGGTATAAAAACGTTAACAAGTCACTACACTCAGGGAACTTCTGATATACATATTTGTAGTTGTTTGAGTAGTAATCTAGTATCTTTACTTTTAAGTGAAAAAGCAGTCATTTCTAGAAGAAATTTCAGTTTTGACTACATTTGTAGTTCATTAAAAAAACAAACCACATCAAATTACTGTACTACGAATTTACATTCATTTGATCAGTTTTTTTGTTTTTGTTTAAAATAAATAAATGATTGTGAACTTTTTACTATATTTGTGGTTAATTTTTACTACATTTGTGGTACTGTTAACAGTAAAACACAAATGACAATGTTAGTTGAATTTAATGAAATGTTAGTCGTCCCTTTTTAAAGTGAAATTTCATTTGTTTTTAACTACATTTGCAGTGGTCTTTACCTACATAATATTCTAAGTGTAAACTTCGTCGTTTAACAAAAGATTTCAAATGCAAACTAATGGAAAGAAAGACATCATTGTAGTATGACAACCATTAACTTGGTCAATGTATAAGCAACCAAATCAATTTTTTAATTGACTTTACAGTGTGGTAAATAACTACAGCATATTGAGTTTTCTTTTAAAAGAAACTTCATAAAAATGTATAAAATCATACATCATCATCTAGTTCGGCTTAATGTTTTGTTTTATTCTACTCGTACATTCATACCCAACAAAAAATTTCCAAAAAGGTAAACGGGTTTGTAATCAAGCATTTTGGGCAGAATGCATTCCTTACTAGATTACCTACTCGATTCTTTTAACAGGGCGTGAGACTAAAATAATTGATTCTTTAGAATTGATTATTTTTTTTACCGAAGAACCATTTACTTTACATTTTTAAGAACTACATACATTTTTTAATAAAGAAATAGTTCCATTGTAAAACTACAAAGTACTTACACAAAAAAAAAAAAATAAGTAAATAGTTCCCTAGAATAAATAAGAAGTACTTACATTTAAAAAAAAGAAGTAGTTCCATAAGTAAATTCAACTTTTACTCACACGTGATTCTCCTAGGTCACTCAAATATAACGATCAAAACTCATATGGAAATAAAATCCTAAAAAGTGAAACATCGAATTGTTATGATAACATGGGTTTGTCATAATTTTGGAGCTATAAACCACGAAAATAAAAATTTTTCAAAAAAAAGAACAATTCAAAATTGAAAAACAAAACATGACTCACAATGACGCACAATCACCCTCGAAAATTTTTTTTACACTCACTCACGATAACGTCAGTAATTTCAACTTCCACTCACAATTTTCTGCTCACGTGCGCTTAAAAAATTTAAGCAACATGCAATTTCTGTTTTTAGTATTATTTTCCTGCAAGTAAAAATTTGTTTGAAAAAATATATGAGATAAATTCTTTAAAATTGTATAACTTCTTTTTCAAAATTAGGCACTACTTCCAATAACGTCCTTTTATTAAGAAAAAGTATGTGATTACTTCTTGAGTACAAAAAGTTATACATATAAGTTAATAACATTGTTATTTTCTTTTAAGTAAATAATTACTTTGTTATTGAGTTCATGCTTTCTGGTTTAAATTTAAAGAATTGATTACAATACTACTTGCTTTTTTGACTCTATCGTTGGAATGAGTTTGGTATTGCAGTTACTAAATTTGGCAATGAGATATGTTGATTAATCAGAAATAAAATCGTTGAAAGTGAAAATTTTAAAAAGCTCCGAAATGTTTTCAAAATATCAGCTATTATTAAAGGTCAGGAGTTTAATTTACCAAATGGCTAACATTGTTAATTTAAACCTTTTCCGAGAATGTTATTTCCTAAAATTTTTTTTTATTTTTTTTTAGTTTTTAGATTAAAAGAATTTTATAATAAAAAAAAAAAAAAAAAAAAATTTATTAATTTTATTGGATTTCATGATCGCCCTTATCGTGAATAAAAAGGGAAATGTTTGTTCCCATGTAATTTTCATTCCCCCTCAAGTGAAAATTGGTATCGTGAATTTCCCCTGAACTTGTATTATGCTATTCACGAGTGAATGATTAGACAAACAAAACTAATTTCGAGGGAACTTTTATTCACGATTGGAATTGAGTGAAAAGGGAAACAATACGAGGGAAAAAATATTCACTATAGGGGTGGATATCTTTTCATAATTTAAATTTTGCAAATACTGCACGTATACGTAATATATTATGCTACGTATACGTAATATAGTATATGTAATAAAATCACATAATACTCATACGCACTCATAACACATTTAATCGATTCACAGAAAATTAGGGCTTAAACTCCACACGACATGTATGGTTGCACAAAGTAAGACTTTTATACTAAATTTTACCCCTAAAAAAATGTATTAAATTACAAATAGTCAACATGGGAATTATAGTTTTATTCTAATTTTGAATAAAACTCAAAAAGTTATACAAACAGTTTTGAAAAAAGCTTTTATTCTTATTTATTTTTCATATTAAAATTGTTTAAGATCTCAGAGACTTTTAAAGGGAAATTTGGCAGTTTTTTAATACATTTTCCTGCATAAAAATTTGTTGATCCGATTTTTTATCGCAAAAAATCTTAAAGTTTTTTTAGGTTCTGAGACATATTGAATTAAAATTTTCACATGTAGTTCGCTTTTTACGATCAGTTAAAATGTGTTTCTGTAAAAGTTGATAACAAAGTTGATTTGTTGTCATATTACCAGTCCAATGCTACACTTATCTAATTTTTATTTTAAATAGTCCATGGATCTCGAAATTTCGTATAAGCATCCCTACACGCAAAAAAATAAGTTAGTAGAAAAGTTAGTAAAGCGTCTTGTAAATCAGGTATACTATTTTTTTGCAAAATTTTTTGCTAAAATCTTGTTTTCAGCTAAAATTTTTGTTGTACTTATTCAGCACTAAACTGTTTTATACTAATGCTTTACTAATATTATACTAATGCTTTACTAATTAATTTTGCTAAAAAAAAATGTGCTGATAAGCACATTAATAGTGTGGACGACAACCAGATTGAAAGATATACACAGAATGAAGCAGATGTCGCGGCATGTCAAGATGTAGTAGATAAGAGGAAAATGATACTAAAAAGTACAACACTCATAAGACATAAAAAAATCAACCATGTAAGATTTTTGTATCTGTTTTTCATACATAAAACAAAATTGAGGATTAAAACAACTTAAATTTTGCGTTGTCACCGGCTTGTCAAAATAATTGTCTATTAATTAAATAAAAGACAAAATAAAATATTTAAATGTTATATGTATTTCCAAACTAAATGATTAATAATCTAGTTTGGTCAAATTGCAAAGAAACATATACAGACATGTAGACAGAGTAAAGCGAAAGACAAAGACACACATCTTAGGTAGATTTTTATGGTTCCTTTTTTGTATTGCAAAAAAGGGTTGTTTTTTTCGTTTCGTTTGTTTTTGTTTATTTTTTTCGTTTCGTTTCTATAATTATCTTCCTTTAAAAGATAGCATCATTTTGACAACCATTGATGTAAGTAGTTGAAAGAAAATTTTTGTTATGTTATATATATTTATTTCTATATATTTTCAGTTATTTAATTAATTCATGTCGTCAATGTGGGAAAATGAAAATTTTTATATTTCGTAATTATTGTAAATTATTTTTAAAAGAATCACAAAAATATGTTTTATGATTTTCAGCAAATAAATTAACTTCATTACAATTTTTCTACAAATTTTTTGCGTTTTTTTGAGTCTACTAAAATTCAGCAAAAACTTTTGCTGAATCTACTAATTTTGTTGCTAAAAATCAGCTCGCTGATTTTCAGCAAAAGATTTTGCTGATATTAGCAATTTTTTTGCAAGCACCCTCCTGACTAAAATTTTGCTGACTCAGCAAAATTTTTTGCTGACTTTACAAATTTGCACTTTCTATAACTTTCGGCAATAGCCCAAAAACAGAAAAGTCATTTCTTATTTATGAAAAACTTCATAGAAGATGAAAAAAAATCTTTTGGGGGGATCAGCGCTTTTGTCATCTTCTCTTACATTTATTAACAATTAGTGTTTTCTATTTGTAATAGTAACATTTAGTTATGATCTGAAAACTGACAATTCAAAGTGAAATGCAATTTTAAAATATTAACAATACATACAAAATTATCAGTTTTATAAATTTGGATGAAATGTTTCATAAATATTATGAAACTTTTTATATTATATTAAAAAAATTCTATGTAAAATTAAGATCAGGTTAACTATTTAATATTTAACAATCTAACCGCGGCAAGCCCGCCTCCAGGCGGGTTATTTTAAATTGGGCATAAATACTTCAAATGAGTGTTTTATAATAAGAAATTATTGCGATAGAAAACTAAATTTACAAAATATTTTGTAAAGTAATTTGTAGTGGTCATGACACCGTTTGGAGGCAAGAAAGCGTTAAAGTAAGAATTTTAACAAATAAATATTTTGAAATGAACACAATTTGCAAAAATCTTGAAAACATATTTATGTGGACTAGAAACCGTAGATATTTCACACGATGCCACAAAGCACGAGAAACAATGGCCCAATTGAGAGGAGAGTTCGGTGAACAGTTTATTTCACGTTTGGGGCCGGTTAATTGGCCGCCTAGATCGTGCGATTTAACGCCTTTAGACTATTTTTTATGGGGCTATGGTAAGGCTCATGTCTATAGTGACAAGCCCGCAACTGATGACGCTCTTTATTCGTGAGATACCGGCCGATATGTTGGAGAGAGTATGCCAAAAATTTGTCCCAGCGTATGAGCCATTGAGGCGTAGATGCAGTCAACATTAACATAAAATCATCTTTAAACATTTAACTATATATATATCGTTCTATCGACTCAAATAAAGATTTCATACATGTCTCTAAATTTTATGTGTTTTTTTTTTAAATCAAATCCGAACGCTCTTAAAAAATCACCCTTCATTTGAAAATGGGAAACATGCAGTAATAAATAATTTTTGAATTAAAATAATTAATATTTAGAAAAATCTTAACCGAACCCAAAATGAAAAGCATGAAATAATCAAAAATTTCAGAATCTATCGCATTAAACTTCTCATTAAATTCAAAGCGATTTGAGTTTGATAACGAATTTTAATTCGTTAATGGAAGTTCAAATTCAATAATTAAAGAAAATAACATTGTTAAAGAATTTCTAAGTTTTGTAAAAGAATTTAAGTTTGAAAAACTTTTGGTACTGAAATGTTGTTCACAGAATTATGTAGAAGTGATTAACAGTTTAAGTGGCAAATATCATTATTTTGAAAGTTTAAATCATAGAAAAGTGTCAAAAATCGTGTTATATTTCAACGATAGTACGTTAGAACTTGAAATGTTTAATTACATTAATATATTTTTTTTTTTTTTATTAAAACTTTATCCCACTTATAACAAACATTTTTTATTTTTGTTGACGTAAAGTTTACACGTCCCTTCAAGAAACACCATAAAAAAGATCAGGGGCCGTCAAATCTGGGGACGAGGAGGCCACGCATAATCAGCATTTTTTCAAATTATTCGGTTATCAAAAATTTCTCTCATTGTGTCTCTCGCGGTATGAGCTGTAGTTTCATATTGCTGGACCCATATATCATTTGTTACGGTGACCGTTAGCACCAAGATGAATTGGGCCGATTAGCTCAGGAGCGGCTTCCCCATTAGGGTGTGAATCCCATCCCTCCATCTTGGCCTCAAGGACCGTTCCAATAATATACTCTATTCACAAAAAGGCAACACTTCAAAAGTAGGAGGTAGGTGTTATTACCCCAATTGCCCTGATTTACCACCCCGGAGACGGTAAATGGTCCCTCAGCCTCATTTTCGAAAAAATATTGACCGATAACTCTATCATCCATAATTCCAAACCAAACCACCTGAGAGGGTATAATTGTTGCTGATGCACTGCTCTAGGATTTTAGGATTCCCAAATTCGGCAGTGCTGTTTATTAACATGTCCATTTCAATGAAAATGTTGACGGTATTTTCTCTGTGTTGTAACAATTGATCGTCCTTAAACATAATAAAATTCAACAATTTTTACACGATCTTGCATTGAGTATGATGACATTATAAAATTTTTTTAAATTGTTTATTACCTGCAAAAAAAAAATACAATTAAAAACTGTAAAAATAAAAAGGTTATAATCAATTCAAATCAGTCAGGCGAAGTTGGCCCACCCTGTATATATTGTGAAATAAGAACTGCTAAAGTACTTTTTGCAAACGTTAGAAATACGCTTTATGATTATATTTTTACGGTGTTTTTTTTCCTAAACCGTTATACATTGTTTATGAGAAGTGCTCCCAAAGTGCTTTTTGAGAACGTTAAAAAAGCAATCCAAACTAATGCTTTTGTACAATGCATTTTTTTATACCATTGGCAACTAACGCTCTGAAAATGCTTCTGGGGTACCATCGAAAATAAACGCTATAACATCGTTTTTTTTTTTTTTTTTTGTACCATTCCTAATATGTGGGTTGGAACATATTCTGCTTGCCATACGGTACCGATACCTTTGCTCATAGGGCCTGCACTAGAGATGGGCGAGTGAATGAATTTTGACTCACGCATGCAGCTCACATTTATATTCAGTCGCGAACAATTTTTCATTGTATCCACGCTCTCGAATTACGAAATTTCCACTGTATGTTAATGTTTTAAAGATTTTTTTCCGTAAACAAATGTTTTATAGATCTATAGGAAGTCTCGAATGAACATTACTTCTCAACTTACGCTGGACGCTTTAGTGAAATTTGTACTTATTACACAATTTTCACTAAAGCGTGAATCACGCAAATTTCGTGTCACGATACCATCTCTAATATATACTTAAGTAATAATTGTCGTTATGTCCTCACGTTTTTCGATTGTTTTTTTTTTTTTTTTTTGTTATATTCTTATTTAAAGTTTTATATTAGTGCTGGTTAATTCGGTTACTTTTCAATACTCGATATTTTAAAATTGGATACTCGACACAACTCAATACTTTTAATGGATTTTAGATTTAAAATTCATTTTAATTTTTCCATAAATTTTAGAAAAATTTTTTTTTTATAGTTTTTCAACTTTCTTCTTTCTTTCTTCTAGCAGAGTTGTATTTTAATGCTAATTGTTTTAGCGGAGTTGCATTTTTGTTTTGTTTTTCTGTCCAAAATACAACTCTGACAATATCGAGTAGTTACTTTTAAGTATCGAGTACCCAAAAATAAAACAAATACTCGATAACCGATACCCACTACTCATTCTTTTACCAGCACTATTTTATATGCCTTTCTAAATACCTTGAATGGTTTTTTTGTTTTACCAAAAATGTATTATTTATCTGCAGCATATTAAGTTTAATAACAAAAAAAAAAAATGAAACAATTGAATAATGTTAAGCTGTTATTTTTATTTAACATTTACTTTTTATTATTACATATTATTAATATTTAAATTGAACATTTATATACATATCCCATCGTTTTGACTTGTGTTGTCTTCACTTGACTTGTCTACATGAGAAGCTGAGGTCAAAATTATTGTACAAATTTTATACAATATTTTAATACTTTGAATCCAATCCGCCTGCCATAAAGTACCATTTTATTGAAATCTCAACAAGACACTTGTAAATATAAATCATTTTTGAAAAAACAATGTAGATCAAATGTTTTGTACATTTGTCAATACCATCAACGAGAAGAGCTTTAAAGAATTCATTCCCTATTTCCCAATTTTTTTAAAATGAATTCCCTGACCAACTTTAAGGAATTGAATAAATTCCCTTATTTTCATTCGATTTGTCTTGAAGGAATTCATTCCCATTTTTAAAATTCCTTCATGAAAATTCATTCAGTGGGGAATTCATTTAAATCTAGTTAATTCAACATTTGGTCGGGGAATTCATTCAATTTTTAATTAATTCATTTAGGGAATTAACTTTTTTGGTTAATTCCATAAGGACTTAGCTGTTTGGTTTAAGTCCCTAGGGATTTAACTTTTATTATTTTTTTGGGCATTAAGTGAGAAGCTCAAATTCAGGAAAATAAACAGAAAAGATGAGTCCCTCAGGGAATAAAACAAAACAGTTAAGTCCTTATGGAATTAAGTCCTCAATTATTCCTTATTATATTATTCCTTTTTGAATTAAAAAAGATAGGTAAGTTCCTAGGGACTTAAACCAAAAAGGTAAGTCCTTGGGGAATTAAACAGAAAAGTTAAGTTCTTTGGGAATTAAACAAAACAAAATTAATTCCCTAATGGAATTAAACGAAAATGGAATGAATTCCTAAGGAGTTCATTCCATACGGAATGAATTCCCTGGCCAAAAGTTGAATTAACTGAATTTGAATGAATTATTTTTTAGTAATGCCTTTATTTTAATGCTAAATCTTTTAGTCATGTAATTTATTTTCTTAACTTCAATTATTTGAATTCATTAACAGGACTTCATTCTTAGTATTTTTTTTTGTTAAAAAATTCATTCCTTGAGTTAGAAAATTTAATTAAATTTTTGGTTATACATTCCAAAATTGAATGCAATCTTCAAAGCTCTGTCAAAGAGTATATAAAGGACGGACCTGATACCATAGAGATTGTTTTATTAATTTCAAGTAATTTTTCTATGTATTTTATTTCTCAAACTTTAAATCAATATTTATATAACTAATTGAAAAAGTGTGCTGGCATTTTTATAACAAAATTATATTACATACTCATATAAAGGGTCCGCCATCTAACGTTTTTTTCCCGATGCCGATTTTGCCCAAAAAAATCATCTTTTCAGATGAAGCTCATACTGCATGGCCAGCCGAGGCAGCATTTGAATGAAATTATTTTCCATTATTAACCGGAAGGATTGTACTTTCAAATAAAAAAGAAGTTTGAGAAAATATTCAGTAGTTTTTTTTATAGCATTTTCAAAAAAAAAAGTTAGTTGGAGGACCCTTTATTAAAAAAAAAAACAATAACAATTTTTGTACTCCCCACAATATTTTTATTTCACATAAAAAATTTCTTTCACCATTGAATTGTAAAACCTTTTTTATGTTTTTAACCTTTTTATTTGCACACATACTTTGCATACTGATGATCTTTTCTCACTAACAAAATTTAATTAAGTCTGAACTATTATTTAGTAACTAATTTTATTTTAAGATCTATTTTTGATAAGAATGAGATTAAATAATATTTCAAAAATAATGCCGTAATAGGCCATTATTGTCGTATTTATTAGGTTAAACGTGTTGTAGTTACTTAATTAAGGTGACAAATAATAGGTTTGTTCATGTACTTTAGCGTATTAACCCAAACCAGGCCGAAAGTATTGACGTACTGAAAATTGAGTGCACATTTTTGTTGTTTTTGGCTATTTTGCGTTTCCGCGGTAACAAACTGTGTAATTACAGACATGTTTTGCTAAAATTAGCTAAACGGTATGTAACTTTGACAAACGTTTTTTATTTGAGTGTATGATGAAAAACTTCAGACTTTCGTGAAGTGAATTTGTAATTAAAAAATAAATAAAATAAAAATGCCTTGTTTACCATATATTTGTAATGAAATAAAATGCCAATTTCGATTATTTCCACAATTTTCGTAATAACGTATGCGGAATGAAATTGCAACAAATTTTGCGTAGCACATGTTTTCTTATATTACTGCATCAATTTTATGCAAATTTAGCATTATCTTTTTTTAAAATATCAAAAAAAGCAGAACAAGTTAAGAAACAATTTCTAAATTTTATAATAATTATTTTTATTGGAAGAAATACAAAATAGTTTATCTGTTTGTTGAACAGCTAGAGAATCGATAAGTGTTATATAGAATACTGGATAGGTAAGTTAAAAGAAAAAGTACTTAGAGTATGCCTTGCTCCTGTAAAAAGTACAGTTTGATCGACTTATCAACGAGATCCTAGCTTTGACAAATAACCGCTGGATAAATCGCCTAATCGTATAGCAAGCTTGAATAAAAGGGTTAAATGCGATGGAAGAACATTACAAAAAGTTTCATAATTATACGGGAATACAAAAAAAGTCGAGAATGAATAAGCCAGCTCTTTCTGTAACGTAAGAAGTAAACTAAAATTTTCAATATACAAATTTGGTCAAAAAGAGTCCATTATTTCCATCATGGACGATTAGTCATATTTAATCTTGGATGGCAGTAAATGGCAAAAAAAACACTTTTCCGAAAGACATACTTTATAAAAAGTAAAATAAAATATTTGGAGCAAACAAATATCAACAGCACAAAAAATCTAATAAAAACTTTTAAAAAGGAGCTCATCAATTTCCTAACATCGAAGTTTTCAATAGCTATGGAAAAACTTCTTCCAAACTGCCTCAAAATCGAAAATTGAATTGAAACAAATTTTTTTTACATTGAATTAATGCAGTGTATTGTTTTTAACAAAAAGTAAAATTTACTTCAAGTTCATTAAAAAAAAAACATAATTTGCAATTTCAATCCGCAAACGTTATATGAACATTTCCAGTGTAGTTAGTAAAACGTCTTGTAAATCAGATATACTATTTTTCAACAAATTTTTTGTTAAAATTCTGTTTTCAGCTAAGATTTTAGTTATACTTATTCAGCACTGAACTGTTTTGAACTTATGTTTTACTAATATTTTACTAATGTTTTACTAATTTATTTTGCTAAAAAAATTGTGCTTATTAGCACATTAATAGTATGGACGACAACCAGAATGAAAGATATATGCGGAATGAATTTGATGTCGCGGCATGTCAAGATGGAGTACACTCAAAAAAAAAGTTTGTAAATTCAGCAAAAAATTTTGCTGAGTCAGCAAAATTTTAGTCAGGAGGGTGCTAGCAAAAAAATTGCTAATGTCAGCAAAATCTTTTGCTGAAAATCAGCGAGCTGATTTTTAGCAACAAAATTAGTAGATTCAGCAAAAGTTTTGCTAACACTTAGTAGATTAGAAATAAAAAAGCGTTGGTAAAAATTAATAAATTTTTTGCTGAATTTTAGTAGACTGAAAAAAACACAAAAAAATTGTAAAAAAATTGTAATTTAGTTAATATATTTGCTGAAAATCATAAAACATATTTTTGTGATTCTTTTAAAAATAATTTACAATAATTACGAAATATAAAAATTTTCATTTTCCCACATTGATGTCATGAAGTAATTTAATATCTGAAAATATATAGAAATAAATATAACATAACAAAAATTTTCTTTTAACTACTTACATCAATGGTTGTCTAAATGATGCCATCTTTTAAGGACGCAACTGCCGAAGATAATTATAGAAACGAAACGAAAAAATAAACAAAAACAAACGAAACGAAAAAAACAACCCTTTTTTTTGCAATAAGAAAAAGGAACCATACTAAGATGTGTGTCTTTGTCTTTCGCTTTACTCTGTCTATATGTCTGTATATGTTTGTTTGTTTTAATCTATTAACATTTATTATAGAAATACATATTAAATTTAAATATTTTCTTTTGTCTTTTATTTTATTAATAGACAATTATTTTCACAAACCGGTGACAACGCAAAATTTAAGTTGTTTTAATCCTCAGTTTTGTTTTATGTATGAAAAACAGATACAAAAGTCTTCCATGGTTGATTTTTTTATATGTCTTATTAGAGTTGTACTTTTTAGTATTATTTTCCTCTTCTCTATTACATCTTGACATGGCGCGACATCTGCTTCATTCTGCGTATATCTTTCAATCTGGTTGTCGTCCACACTATTAATGTGCTTATCAGCACAATTTTTTTTAGCAAAATTAATTAGTAAAACATTAGTATATTAGTAAAGCATTAGTATAAAACAGTTAAGTGCTGAATAAGTATAATAAAAATTTTAGCTGAAAACACGATTTTAGCAAAAAAAAAATTTGCTAAAAATAGTATACCTGATTTACAAGACGTTTTACTAACTTTTGTACTAACTTATTTTTTTGAGTGTAGTGACGAGAAAAATTATACTAAAAAGTACAACTCTAGTAACACATATTAAAAATCAACCATGGAAGATTTTTGTATCTGTTTTTCATACATAAAACAAAATTGTGGATTGAAACAACTTAAATTTTACGTTGTCTATTCTATTTTTTAAAAATCTTTATTTTTACGGATTTTGAGGTAATTTTTTAATAGTTAAAAGTAAATTTAAAAACATTTGATTTAAAAGTAAAGTGGGTAGACGGATTTTTAACTATATGTTTAGTAGTTTTAAAGTACATATTCCTTAGATTTTAACGACAAAATATTGTGAGTGCACTTGTTTTTATCATTATTTTAAACAGTAATGATCTAAACTTTTTTTGAAAATCTATTTTTAGACTCTTTATTTTTTTCAACTGTAGTGAGGACATAAATATTTATATGAAATTTAATTAATATATGAAATTTTTGCAAGCAATTCATTTATATTTTAACTATCAAGTATAACATATCGAGATAGCTCAGATGGTAGAGCGGTTGACTGACAACCTGGAGTCCCAAGGTCGAATCCAGTGTGGGCATATTTTATTAAACATATTTACAAAAAAAAAAAATATTATTTTTATAAAATTTAGTTTATTTGAAAATTTATTTTTAGACTCATACTGGCAAGCCTATAGATAACCACATAAGTTTTGGGTATCTTATTTTGAGCGACACCGCCATATAAACGTAATGAAATTTGTAATGAGAAATGTAAGTACTTTACATTGCCAACTATGCACTTAGAATATTATGTAGGTAAAGACCACTTCAAATGTAGTTAAAAACAAATAAAATTTCACTTGAAAAAAGGACGACTAACATTTCATTCAATTCAACTAACATTGTCATGGTTTTTTACTGTTCAAAAAATGAACCACAAATGTATTAAAAATTAACCGCAAATGTAGTAAAAAGTAAACATTTATTTGTTTTATTTAAAAAAAGAAATCTACTGTATAAAATCAATGTAAACCCTAGTAAAAAAGTATATATAATAAATTATATATGATGAGATATTTTCCGCATATATAAGAGAATATAATTTGATCTGGAAAATGGTTCTATTCTATTAAATTGCATCACTTTGGATCTAATTATATTTAAATATTAAATTGCATCACTTTGGATCTAATTATATTTAAATAGATACAATTTAATAAAAAACTATCCAATTCTATCCGAGTTTTGTCCCGATATAATTACGTCTAATTATATCACATTTAATACAGTTAGATATAATTAGACACAATTACATACATAATAATCCAAATATATATAAATTAAAAGATATTAAGTTACATATATTTGAACTACGGGTTCAAAATTTGTAAATAACTTAAATTTTATTTATATTTTTTAGGGTATCAAATTTTCGTTTTAAACGAAATTGTTAATTTAATTAAAAAAAAATGTTTGTCAATATTAAAATTTCCCAGTGAAATCCTAATAACAACTTATATAATAATTAATACCGGTTCTCGAACCAGTTATAGAACTGGTTCTGGAACAGTGAAGCCTTACAATTTGACTCCCAGGAACCTGTTCTAGAAACGGTTCTATGTAACCGGTAATAAAAGAAGCTGTATTCATTGGTAATCTGTTCTAAAAAAATTTGCTGAAGGGTTTGTTATTTGAAATGGAAATCGATTTCGCAAAATTGTAAACTATTTTCGTAAAATATTTTGCGATTTTTTAATTATATATAGTTACTTAGAAACTGCCTTAAGAAATATTTTCAGTTTTGGATTATATATATGTAAGTATGTCTGAAATATCAGAAGACGTTTTTGATATTTACATTATATATAATTATACATTGTGTTATATTTAATTTTATAAAAATTTAATCAAATTTATCAACCATGTATTATAATATATAAAAGTATTTTTTTTTATACATGATTGGATGTGCTTATACATTAATTTTTTTTGGTAAAACATTTTTAAAATATTATTACACAGGGCAACAGCAAAAAAAGGCTTGACTAACCACTATATAGATTTGATGCATCATGGCTGCCTAAGTACAAAAATGGTAAAATTTTTCAATTCTATGGATAATTTTTTTTTTAAAAATTTTTTAAGTAAAATTGACAATATTTTGAGACATTTCTCCACTTATGTTGTCATAACTCAAAAACAACTAGTCCGATTTTGACAATTTAAATTTACAAAAAATAAAGTTTACAATATCTTTAAAGAACGATTAATGCGATCAATAGTTTCAAAGTTATGAAACAAATTGTTAGCAAAAAAAAAAAAAAATGCTAAAAAAAAAAAAAATTTGAAAAACAAAAATCTGGAAAAAATCGAAAACTGCAAAAAATATTACTTTTTATTTTTTTGTAGTAAAGCTACATATCATTCGAATTAAACTAGATATGGATCATAAAAATCGATGCATGCTTTACATTTTTATTTACAATTAATTGAAGGTATCGCATATTTACAAGCACTGTAGAAAATTATACCTACTATATAATGAAAATGCAGAACATAAAAACTCAGGTGCATTTTACGACACGCATTTTGGCAAAACCCCTTTGGGAAAAACCTCTATGACATTTTTATGATTCTAATAATTAAAAAAAAATAAGTAATAAACAAAAGATTGTTTAATTTTTACGATTGCGGTAGGATAGTAATAAAACGCTCATAAATGTGCGTGTACGCTGAAGTGCTCTTATTTTCCGTTAGCTACCTGTAACGGATGATTTTTTTTTCATAAAAGTCCTTAATGTTTTTTAGGATTCTTGGGAATAATAAAAAATTTGCAGCACACACAAACTGTATCCACACAAAGGGTTATCCCAAATTATAGTATCAGTATTTATAAGATTTCCTTGACCCTTTTTATTTCATTCAAGAAGTGTTTGCGATAACGCAAACATCATTTAATACCTACACAAAAATTAGAGTCATACAGCTTAGAAGTTAAAAACAATTTTCAAATATTAATAAAAATGAGCCAGAAAGCCAGAACATTTTTATGTAAAAACGATCCAGATTTATTTTGTTATGTGTGCGGCCAATATATCACCGGGAAAAAACGGAAGTGCTTCTTAACTTCATTGCAAAAGTCATATCAAGATTGCTATAATATCTATCCGCAAAATTTGAACCAGCATTGGACACCGAGTACTATATGCATTCCATGTCGATTGAATTTATCTCTGAAGTCTTCTAACGTAAAGTAAGTATAAATTAATAGATTTGGAATATTTTATAATTACAATATTTCTTAATTAAAATTTGAATTCTTCATATTCCTGATTTCAATTTTTTTTTTTCATTTTACAGACGACACTTGGAAATTTTGAAGCCTATGCTATGGAGAGAAACAGCGAACCACGCATCCGAGTGTTATTTTTGTTTAAGTACAAAAAGCGGTTTTGGAAAACATATGCGATGGTCTTACCCCACGAGGTCTGCTGATGGGTTTACACTTGCAGTTCTACATTCACAAGAAATAGAATATGCTCAAGATCGGGGTGCAAGCTGTAGTCATGTGCTTTCATCTTCACCAGGACACTCAACCTCAAGTATGTCTTACCAATCAGATATGTCAGATCCAGCACTACCATCTACAGCTGAAAATGACGAGTTCATCCCACACAAACATTTCTCGCCGAGACCATGGAATCAAGATCAGCTTAATGATGTAATTAGAGACCTTGGATTGTCGAAAAGATCTTCTGAATTACTTGCGTCCCGGATGAAAGAAACAGGTCTCATAACTAAAGAAACTAAAGTTTCGTATTACCGTACTCGAGAAAAAGACTTACTTCATTATTTTGCTGAAGAGGATGACTTTGTGTACTGCACAGATATTTCTGGTTTGATGACTGCCATGGGCTTACAGAGATATGATTCAAACGAATGGCGTTTATTTATCGACTCATCAAAACGCAGCTTGAAGTGTGTCCTTTTGCATAATGGAAATAAATTTCACTCCTTGCCGATCGCACATTCAACCAAAGTAAAAGAAGAATACTCTGTAATTGCATTGGTCATGAAGAAGATAAAGTATGATGAACATAAGTGGGTAATTTGTGTTGATCTTAAGATGGTAAATTTCCTCTTAGGCCAACAAAGCGGCTTTACAAAATATCCTTGTTTTATATGTTTATGGGACAGCAGAGCTAAAACAGAACATTGGAAGAGAAAACAATGGCCTTCTAGGGAAACACTAGTTCCAGGTACGCCAAATGTTATAAATGTGGCTCTAGTGCCCCGAGATCGCATCATATTACCCCCTCTTCACATTAAACTTGGTCTGATGAAACAATATGTTAAAGCACTTAACAAAGATAGTGAATGTTTCCAGTATATTTCAAGGAAGTTTCCCAATCTAAGTATGGAAAAGCTGAAAGCAGGCATATTTGATGGCCCACAAATTCGCAAATTGGTGAACGATACTGAATTTGGCAGTTCAATGTCAGAAATTGAGAAGAATGCATGGGATTCGTTTGTATGGGTTATTCAAAATTTCTTAGGAAATAACAAGGGTGATGATTACGTTGCGCACGTTGAAGAGATGTTAACTCACTTCCAGAATCTTGGATGCAACATGAGCATCAAAGTACACTACCTGCACAGTCACTTAGATCGTTTTCCTGAAAATCTAGGAGACTTGAGTGAAGAACAGGGCGAACGATTCCACCAAGATATCCGGACAATGGAGGAACGATACCAGGGTCGCTGGGATGCACACATGATGGCTGATGTTTGCTGGAGTATTCAGAGTAACACTTCGTTATTCAACAATAGTAGAAAATCGACTAAAAGAAAATTTCATATACATATTTACATATTTATACATATTTATTTATTTATTTTCTTGTTTTATTTATTTATTTTCTTGTTTTATTTATTATAATAAATGTGAATAATAAAATATAAATTTTATACTATTTAATTTATTTATTTATTTACATTTAAGCTGATCCAACACAAATGTCTTTCCGAAGAATAGAATCAGTATATTCTAGGTAGGGTTTTGCCAAAAAATACACGAATGTTACTATGTAATGCATTTTTGATGTGAAAATTTGTACATAGCATGGGGAAAATGTTTTCAAAATTCAATCAATCGAAAGAAGAACATTAACTACTCAATTTTATGTATATCAGACAAAAAACTAAAATTTGGTGAAAATGAGCGAATTCACTTAATTGTGAATAAATTCGAAAAAAATCAATCGATTTTTATGATCGATATCTCATTTTGTTCCTATTACATGTGGCTTTGCGATAAAGCAATAAATCTGAACGATTTTTGCCGTTTTCGATTTTTTATGATTTTTTTAAAACAAAAAAATTTGCTATTTTCACGTAAAAAAAATATTTTTTCCCTCAATTTTTTATTATAACTCCGAAACTACTGAGCCGATTGAAACGCAATATATTAACGGATTAAAGGCTATGTAAATTTCAGTTTTTCTAAATTTATTTGAATAATATCGGACTAATTTTTTTTTAGTTATCATTAATTATGTGGAGAAACGTCTAAAAAAATTTATAATTTTACTTAAAAATTTTTAAAAAAAAAAACCTCTCCATAGAATTTCAAAATTGAACCATATTTGTACTACTGGGACCACAATACATCAAAATTGTATAGTGGTTTTCAAAGCCCCTAAAATTTTTTCAAAATTGTTGCCTTGTGTTATATATAAATACACATTAATTCCTATGTTATTTTATATGATCACATATTTTTATATGAAAGACTATATCGTTATATATAACAGGACTAACCAAAGATGGGCATACCACAAGACTGTCGCTAAAGGGTCATGTCGTATAAAATAAACAAAAAATTAACCAGCTTCCAATGGGTAAAATTCTGGCCAACTGGATTTTTCTTGTTAATAAGCATTCTGGTTAAGTGGTATGTCCTCCCTTTACCAGTCACAGGATTGGTAATTTTGAGGACAATTGACACTGTTTAACCCACTTCAGTATTAAATTATATCAGTCCTGTGATAAGTCCTTCTTTAACCAGTCACTTTAAGGTCAATTGACTCCTCATTCCCCATAGGGAATTTTTCAGGATGGTAATCTTTTAACTACTGATATTGATAAGGCTATGGGGTTTAATCAGTATTTTTGTTTTGATTCAATTAAGAATTTTAGAAGCAATATTCCGTGTTATTTAAATGATGACATAAACAATTTAAGACCATTGAGACCATTAATGACAACTTTTAATATACACTCAGGGAACTTCTGCTTTATAAATATGTAGTTGTTTGGATTGTAATACAGTTATTTTTAATGTAAATGTTAGTCGTTTGTAGAACAAATTAAAATATTTACTAACCTTGTAGTTCATTTAAAAAAACAACCAACATCAAATGACTGTTTTATTATTTTACATTAATTTTTTACAGTTGTTTTTTGTTATTTAAAAAAATAATAAAAAATTAATGTTTGTTTATTTTTTACTACCATGTGGTTCATTTTTACTACAATTGTTAGTCATTTTTTGAACATTAAAAAACAAATGACAATGTTAGTTGAATTTACTGTTATGTAAGTCGTCCTTTCTTTAAGTGAAATTTCATTTGTTTTCAACTACATTTGCAGTGGTCTTTACCTACATAGTATTCTAAGTGTAGGAAAAGTTGATAAAAAATGCCTTGAAGATATTTTAGATGGGTTACAAAGAAATAAAAGTGCCGGTTATGATAAAATATCACCAAGAATGATTTTATGTAGAAAAGCAGAAATTTCAGATATTATAAAGGGTCCGCCAAATAACTTTTTTTTTTGAAAATGCTATAAAAAAAACTACTGAATATTTTCTCAAATTTCTTTTTTTATTTGAAAGTACAATCCTTCCGGTTAATAATGGAAAATAATTTCATTCAAATGGCTGCCTCGGCTGGCCATGCAGTAGCCTACACGATCGGTCCAATTTTTAAGTACATTATCGATTGTGTGCAGCTGTATTTCACCAATGGCTTCACGAATATTGTCCTTTAAAGCGTCAATTGTCTCTGGCTTGTTGGCGTAACACTTATCTTTGACGGCACCCCACAAATAATAGTCCAACGGTGTCAAATCGCAGCTCCGAGGTGGCCAAACGACATCAGCTCTGCGGCTGATTTGAGTTTTCGCACACATTCTGCAACATTACCATGATTTTCAAAGTAATGTCGCAATATATCCCAGCGTTGTTCATACCGTATACACAACCATATTCGTTCAGCGGAAGGATAAAACTAATTATCTGTCAAATCAGACATGAGCTAAGTGTTACCATTCACGAAATAAGCACTAGTGGAAAAAAAAGTTAGATGGCGGACCCTTTAGTTAAAATATTTGGTAGTATGATAGATCATAAAGAATACCCCAGTGAACTAAAAATTTAGAAGATTGTGAATATTATTTGAAAGACAGTTTGGTTTTTGTAAAGGTTCTGGAACGAAGGAGGCTATTGTTAATGTCGTGGAATATATTTGTGACGGTCTTGATGTTGGTTTTAATGGTGTTGCTGCGGTATTTTTTGATCTATCTAAAGCTTTTGATTTAGTGGGTCATGATATTTTGATTAAAAAACTGGAAATAATTGGAGTATCAACCAGTTCTAATGCCTTATTTAAAGACTTCTTGTCTGGTCTAACGAAATTCGTACAGATTGGTGATGCTAAGAGCACTTTGTTACCTGTTACATGTGGAGTACCACAGGGACCCCCTTTGTTCCAGATTTTTATTAACGATCTGAAAAACATAAAACTTTTTGGTCAACTTTTCATGTTTGCTGACGACATTTGCCTACTTTACCGTTACAAACATCAGCGTGTGTAACAAACTCAAGTGAAGTAGGATTCATCAATATTAACTGAATATTTAAGATTAAATAAGCTTATTTTGAATACTGGTAAAACTAAATTCATCAGATTTAGACCGTATATTTTAGAAAGAGATCAGTCTATGACTGTGCATATTGATGATGTTCCAATAGAAGAGTCGGAGTCGGTAACCTATCTAGGAATACACTTTTGCAGAAACTTACATTATGATAATCACATCGAAGCAATTAAAAGTAAAATATCTTCTGCTGTTGGCATTCTATACAAATTCAAGCGGAAATTTAATATTAAAACAAAAATGCTAATATATGAAAGTTTGATTCACAGTCATTTGTCTTACCTTCCAATAATATATGGAAGTAGGAAAAGTTCTTCATTAAGGGGTTTTCAAAGCTTTAAAACTTGTTTTTAACCTACCCATAAGATTTCATACACTTGATCTGTATGCAAACAATATTCTACCCATAAATGGCTTGTATAAAATGCAGTTATTAAAATTCATATTTAAATCCGTAAAAGGTCTGGGAAATTCTTCAATTCAGTTTTTTCAAAATGCGCAGGTTACAAATCGAAATACAAGACAGGGTCAAAATTTGCCCATTTTTTTAAAAAATATTGTAGTTTTTTCAACGTTTAAGAAAGAGTTTAAGTTATTTTTTTAAATAAACAGCTGCATAACGTAACTGTTACCGAAATGTAGTAATTTTGGTATGTTGTTTAAAAAATCAACCCTCAAAAACTTTAAAAATTATTTTTTTAAGTAAAACAACTGCAATTGCACTTAAAATAACTACAAAAAAATAACTACATTACTACACAAATAACTGTCATGCAGTAATTGTATAACTTTTCTGAGTGGTGGTTTCTTCAATTCTAATTGTGTAAAAAAAATTTTATTGATTGAAGTTTTTTTTAGTTGGTAAATTCAGCGCCAGGTTTTTAAAAATTAATAAAATTAGCGGATGATGAAATTTTTTATTTAATAAATAAAATGTTTTGCTAAAATTAGCGACGAAAATAAAAAATTTGTAAAATGAAAATGCCAAAATATTTTCTTAAGTACAAAATGGTAATATCTTTCAAAAATGTATATTAGTATTTTATTCTAAATTAATTGAATTAAAAAATAAGTATGAATTGAAAACTCCTAATTTTTCGTAAGTTTGTATTAAAAATATAAAATTTTATAAAAGTTTGTTTGTGGGACTGTTCAAAGCAGTTCACTTAAACCGAGCATTCGTCTTAATCGAGTTTCTGTTAACGAATGTTTTTTATAAGAAAATTGGTGCCCAAACATCGGGACTTCGAAATTCATTATAACCGAGAATTCACGAATTCATTACACGAGTGATACATGTAAATACATAAATATTATTTTTGTAAATTATTGTTGTCGTCATCGGGAGTCGAACCTGGGACCATCTGTGTAACAGTCCAACACGCTCTCCAATACACCCCAAAGCCCACAAATAAAATCTAAGTATTTTTTAAAAATTACTTTTGGATTGTAGTTAGTGTTTGGGGTACGGGAATTCCCTTTAAAAATTTTTGTCAACATTTTTATTTGGCTTTGATTTATTTATTTTTAAAGGCAAGAAATGCAAGCCTGTCTCCAGGTTGGGTATTGTACATTGCCCATAAATGCGCCAATTGAGTGTTTTATAATAAGAAATTAAGCTATTTCGATAGAAAACCATGTTTACAAAATATAATGTGAAGTAGTTTTTTGTGTACAGTGCACAGTTTGGAAGCGAGAAAGTGTTAAAATTCAAATTTAGTAAAATTTCCAAAAATAAATATTTTGAAATAAACATAATTATCAAAAATCATAAAAACATATTTATTTAGACTAGAAACCGTTGGTATTAAACGCAAAATGAGATTATAGCTTAAGCATTTAAGAAAGCTCTTATTTTGGTCTAAGGATATACAGGATTCCAACAGTATACCTCTAAAGACATCGCCTTAACTTGAAAACGTATTGATGGATTTTCATGAAATTTTGCAGAAAAATTATATATGGTACTCGTAGCAAAGTCTTTAAGTTTGAACAATATATATTTAAGTAAGGGTGCTTTTTCGCCCAATTTCGCATTTTCCATAAAACTGAAATCGCCATATCTTCTTAAGTAAAAATACAAAAGGTTTAATTTTTGGAATGTAGAATGTAAAACTATTTATGCCTAAACATATTTAGTTTTAATAGTGATTTTTTATTGTTGATCTATAAATTGTGTGTGAGATGTTGGTTAGTTCGGTTAAGATCATGAATATTGAAGTTCGAGGCCATATACTCTATATTTCTTCATTAGGATATTGTCCTAACAAATAATCTATAGAGTTTTTGTTTTCAAATTTATTATTTGACCCTTTCAGCAATGTGTTGATAGATCTATTTCGGGAATTTTCTAGGTTCCCATCATCAGAACACGTTTTGAAAGCGGTAACAATCCCATGCCAAACCTCAAGCATTCATATGAACTAGTTTACTCACTACATGAGAACTAATATACATATGAGTTTGAAATTAAAGATTATAACCATTGATCAAAAAATAAATTGAAAACTTGTTTGATGTGCAAGATCCACCTCTGGTGGATATTCAATACACGTTTTTTTGTTTCTCTCTCATTTTTTATATTTTGTTAAGTTAGTTAACAAAACAGGGAAAGTAAACTAGGCGGTACTCTGCCTTTTTTCACAAGTTTGTTATAATTTTTATTAAAAATAAAAATTATGTTTTTCGACCTTTAATTGTGCAATGAAAATGAAAATTATTCAAGTTCGAGGCCATATACTCTATATTTCTTCATTAGGATATTGTCCTAACAAATAATCTATAGAGTTTTTGTTTTCAAATTTATTATTTGACCCTTTCAGGAATGTGTTGATAGATCTATTTCGGGAATTTTCTAGGTTCCCATCATCAGAACACGTTTTGAAAGCGGTAACAATCCCATGCCAAACCTCAAGCATTCATATGAACTAGTTTACTCACTACATGAGAACTAATATACATATGAGTTTGAAATTAAAGATTATAACCATTGATCAAAAAATAAATTGAAAACTTGTTTGATGTGCAAGATCCACCTCTGGTGGATATTCAATACACGTTTTTTTGTTTCTCTCTCATTTTTTATATTTTGTTAAGTTAGTTAACAAAACAGGGAAAGTAAACTAGGCGGTACTCTGCCTTTTTCACAAGTTTGTTATAATTTTTATTAAAAATAAAAATTATGTTTTTCGACCTTTAATTGTGCAATGAAAATGAAAATTATTCAAGTTCGAGGCACAATTAAAGGTCGAAAAACATAATTTTTATTTTTAATAAAAATTATAACAAACTTGATCATGAATATTTTTTCATAAATTCGCTTAATATATATGCTCGACATATGTTGAAAAAACGAAGAAAATCTTCAATGTTTGATATTCTTTTACTTACAATGTAAAGGATAAAATATGATGACATTTGAAAATAACTGCCAGTCAAATTTTCAACTTAATTAGTTGAACTGGCAACTGTGGTAATAATTAACAGAACTAAACACAGATTTATAGAAAATAAGTTCTCAGTAAATTTCGTCATACTCAAAAAACTAAGTCACGTTACGTTTCTAACTTAACTAGTTGAGTTAAATAGATGATGTTTACCATTTAACACTTTAAGGCACGAAGAATGTTGATGAAGGCCGTTGCGGGCTAGAAAGTTAACTCCATTCATGCAGGTGTCAAATAACCTTTTTCTAAGTGTTTTTTCTTCTAATTAAAGTAAATTATCACAAATAAAATTATAATTTTTCTATTTATTTTTATGAATTAGTTTTTGAGATTCACTCTGAACCTATTTTGGCCAATATCGCTTAAAGTACGAAACGAAAAAATATTTATAGAAGAACATATTGTTTATTTTTTGTGCCGAACATGTGGTACAAATTTCATTGAAAAAAAGCTTAAGCCGGTTTGAGGGTTAACATGTCCCAGTCCTGGAGAAGTTAGTTGAATTTTTGAATCCCATAAAAGCACTAAGTCGACCAGATTATAATTTTTTAGTAGCTGATGCTATTATAAATACACTTTTTGATCAGTTTTTTTGTTAATAAAAACATAATTTTCTAAAACAAAAAATGGCTGAGTCAATTAAAGCAAACTTAACCAAATGTTAGCATTAATAAATTGTTTAATAACTCCCGATAACTTTAATGCCAATTCTAAAACATACAAAAGCTCTGTTTTGAACTAATATTTTACTAATGTTTTACTAATTTATTTTGCAAAAAAAAAAAAAATTGTGCACCGTAATAGTGTGGACGACAACCAGATTAAAAGACATACGCAGAATCAATTAGATGTCGCGGCATGTCAAGATGTAGTAGAGACGAGGAAAATGATACTAAAATGTATAACTCTTGCAAGACATATAAAAAAATCAACCATGTAAGATTTTTGAATCTGTTTTTCATACAAAAACAAAAGGAAGCCAACAATGTGTATTCACGTAAATTGTGTATTAAAAAACTTAAATTTTGTATTGTTACCGGCTTGTCAAAATATTTGCCTATTAATTAAATTGAAAGACAAAATAAAATTTTTAAATTTAATTAAGATCAAATATGTATTTGTAAACTAAATATTTAGAGTGATTATTAATGTAGTGTGATGCAATTGCAAACAAATATGCATACAGATAGACAGACTGAAGCGAAATACAAGGACACACATATAGATAATTTTGTATGCTTCCTTTTTTTATTTCATATTTGTTTTATATCTTTTTGTTTCGTTTCTAGAACGAAATGTAATAAGTTGAAAGATAATTTTGTTTGTGTTATATATAATTATTTCTATATATTTTCATATAGTTTTATCTTTAGTAACGTTTTGTAAATTATTTTTAAAAGAATAATAAACAAATATTTAAGATTTTCAGCAAATAAATTACCTAAGGTATAATTTGACTATAAATTTTTTCAGCAAAATTTTTATTAACTTTTATGAAAGATTTTTTAGCAAAACTTTTGCTGAATCTACTAGTTTTGTTGCTAAAAATCAGCTCCCTGCTTTTCAGTAAAAGATTGTGCTGACATTAGATTTTTTTTTGCAAGCAACCTCCTGACTAAAATTTTGCTGACTTTACTAACTTTTTTTTTTTGAGTGTACAAGTGTGCGCGTAGCTCTGAAAGTCTTAATGATATACAAAAATTTGACAATTGTAAATTTTTAATGAATATTTTATAGCTTTTTCTGCTATTTTTACAGGTTTATTTCTCTGAGCGTAGCCATAGAAAATTTACTTTAGTCAAGAAGATTAATTCTTCTGTGCAAATGTAGTAATAATACTCTTCTGCATTCTCTTGCACGTTTTTTTAATAACGATTTTTCTGTCAAATATTATTTCACCAATAATTACCAATGTTGAAATCATCGCAAATATGGCCATAGAAATAAAAACAATTCTTAATTGTATCCAACGTAAAGGCTGCGGTTCCAAAGACAAATTATGTTTTACCGATAACTCAATTTTATTGGTTTTATCAAAATTTGTTGTTTCAACCATCCATTGTTTGAAAATACCAGCGAAATCCAATGCATATAGGATTTTATTAAGGGGCTTGATTAAATACGAATGATGCCTCATATAGGCGCAGATTTGATTCGTTACAACAACCAAAGGGACAATATCGAATTCATCATAATACTGATAAGTTTCAACGTACAATTGAAATTCCCAATAATTGGTTAGGGTGGCCATATTGTGATTGTGCCATCGCATTTCTTCATAAATTATGGGATCCACATCGACAGCAAGATATCGTATTTGGGGCCGGAGGTATTTGCAAGGATTGTATTAAATCTTTATCCAAACTTTGTCGAAATATAAATGTATAATTCAAATCTATTAATTGCTCAATTGATTTTGGTGTATTTTTTCGAGAACGATTAAAAGCATTATAAAGTCGTCCCTGAAATATGGCACTTAATATCATGAATCCGAAAATACACATATGTAATGACCATTTTGTTGTATAGTAATGAATATTTAAAGGTCTAGCATTGCCCAGTATCAAACCTATAACATCTAACCAGGTGACTTTTTTGGCAAAATGCCACATCCTAAATGATTGATAGTGGGTAAACATTACCAGTCCCATGCCAAGGACTACAAGTAAAAACATTATAGACCATGTCGAACTTTTAAATGGCTCAATAAGCCAATAGCCCTGAAATTGCAAATCATCTCGATTACAAATAACCAACACCAAGGGCATCAAGGCATATGACACACTTTCACCAAAATAACGACTTCTCGTTGGATAGTGATAATAACCGAATACAATGTCCACCTTATTTTCGTTTATTAAACGAAATGGTCCCGTCGCTGTACCATTCTCAAATACCACAGCAAACATATCCTCTTGAGTGTAATATAATGTTGCGTTGAAATTTAACTTTTTTGCCATTAATCGTATCAAATTTGCCTCAACACCTTCAAAATAATCAACGGCAGTTCCATCTTTCGTTAGATTGAATTTAAAAAATAACGAGGTATTGCGTATAAATATTGACATTGGGCAATTATGAAAATTTCGAAACTTATACGGAAATAATTCCGGATTTTGAAATTTTCCATTTCTGAAGCTATTCACTTGTTGTACTATAACTTTTCGACATTGTTGCGGTTGAAAAACTTCATATGAATACAATTTGAAAGCGGATTTTTTCGCATATACAGCAACTACAATATCCACTATGTTCAATTCAAATGATTTCTCCAATATAAGTTGTACTTCTTTTTCAGCATTCAAATATCTTGATGGTTGCATTATCACCACGTATTGACCAATATTTTCGTTACGGTGATTTTTAAAATTAGGCAGTAAAGATCTGAAAATTAAAGGAAAAATAATAAATTATTTCCTAGAGAATAGTCTGACACTAATAGTGATGTTTAACTGCTGTTAACGAGATTATGCTAATTTCCCTAATTCGTTCCTAAATCATTCTTGTAGAAATAATATCGATTTCTTATAAATATTGAATGTTAAAGATAGTTACACCCAGAAAAGAGATGCGTGCTGGCTAGGGTGATCGAGTCGGTTTTTCAAAACCGGTTTTTTGTGTGTTGTCGGCTTCGGTTTTTCTAAAAATTTAAATTTTTGAATATCGAATAAACCGTTTTTTTGCTGTCGAATAACCGCGTTTTTCTTAACCATTTTTTTTTTAGCTTCAACAAATTAAATTTACAAACTTCATTGTTAAAAACGCAATGTTCTGAAAAATTTGCTTAAAGAGCTGTTTTCTATTGAGGTGGCTCAAGCTCGTTTTTGCTTAAAAATTACTCATATGAAAGAAGATTTTTCGTAAATTCAAAAATTATTTTTTTCCTGTTTTTTATTATGTCATTTTATATTTGGCCATATTAAGAAATAAAAACAAAAAATATTTTTTTTTGTATATAAAAATCACATTAGTCGGATTCATGCAATGTCGTACACTCAAAAAAAAAATAGTAGCCAAAAACAAAACAGCTGATTCGTTACGACACGGAACGGCAAGACTAATTGATATTTAATTGTTAAGAAGATGAAAAAAAATCTTGTTGTTATCAGCGCTAGAAATTTTTAAACATTATTTGTATATTAAAATTTTTCTTTCGTTCGTTCGATCGTTTGCGAATTCGTCATATGCCTGATAATTGTTTGATTGAAATTCACCGATTAATCGTGTAACGGTTAACCGATTGAATACCCTAGCAGCAAACGAATCGTTCTGTGATTCTTACAGGATGTTTTTTTATAATAATTGAAACCCATAATATTAAATATAGATAAACTCTTAAGTCTTGGATAGGGCAGACAATTAAAAAGGAATACAACGTCATAATAAATATATTTTATATTGTCTGTTTGATGTTTGATGTTTCGTCAAAATCGGACAAAAAACCCGTAGAACCGGTCCATTTCAGTGGCAATATAGGGCAATCAAAGGTAGAAACATAAAAAGTCTTACCTAAATCCTTTATATGAATCCACATACCATAAATTATGATAAAATACATGTTGAGTTCTGGCAAGTCCATTATGACTTTTTAAATAAATTTCATATTTCATAAATTCTGATCTTTTCAAGGCATCCGTTAAGAAATCAATTATATAGATTTGCCAATATTTTGAATATTCTAAATGTATTGAAACGCTCATCAAACGAGTTTTTCCTTCAAAATATTCAGTAACGGCTTCGTCTATAGTTCTGTTCGGTTTGAATACATTTAAACTCCACCTTCTAAGATTAACATTAAGTCCAAAGGTTAATTGGCCAAAAAAAGCTATTAGTAAAGCTTTTATTATATTCACTGGCAACTTCATGATAAAAAATGTTAAATATTACTCTTGCAGATTTTCATGAAAAATATCCTTAAATACTTGTGATATGTAGGGCAAGGAATTTCAGGAAACTAAAAAATGGAAATAGGCGAAAAATAATATAAAAATTTTTGGAAAAATCAAAGACTAAAAATATAATAAAATATAGAAACAAAAAATGAATTTGGCATCTAAATTTTCAATAAGAAAAGTAATCTTACTCTTTTCTTCGGTTCAGCAAGATTTTAAAATGTGAAAATTATTTTCCTTAAATCAAAATATAAAAATTTTATATTATTTTTTTTTAACAATTACAAGAAATACTTCAAATAAATGGAAAATATGAATTAAAAAGCACAAGATATGCTTAAAAAGTCAAACTATGCTAAAACATGCACTTTTGCCAAAATATGCCAGGTATGCACTACAAATCGAAGCTATTTTGTACTAAATTTGAAGATTTTCATAAATATTTAGTTTATATCAGTTTTAGATTTTTGTGAAAAAAAACATGCATTTGCATGATATTCCTTGCCCTAGTGATATGTATTTCTAAATTTTACAACTCAGTGTTTTTAATTACATGACATTGATTGTAAAAAAACTGGTGTTTAATTAAAATTGCCAATTGGCACAAACACACAATCAACGAAAGTCATTAACGGTAATTTTACAGTTCTTAAAACTTACATAACCTGACCACTGAAGTGGCATGCCCCAGGCACGTAGCTATGGGGGGGAGGGGGCAAGGGGGGCTGAAGCCCCCCGAAATGACTTGACAAACTTAAAAACTGTTATTAAAATGTTATTGATAAGTTTAATATAAAAAAAGTATTTATTTTTGACTTGGATCAAATAGAAAATGCCTATGATAGTTCAGTATTATATGTTTCGAATCATCAAATTTCATTAGAAAACATCGCCTGCAATTGGGCGGCTTTCATGGTTAGAGTTGATTTTCGACAAAAAAAGCAATAAAGAAAGTCATTGCATGGGAGCTTTTGATTAATATATAATCAAAAAATTGCTTAAGACACAGAAAAAACTAAAATTGACTTTCAATTAAAATATTTGTTGATTCAGTTAAAAATTTGATTGAATTCGGTCCTATTGAGGAAATTGTAGTTACAATTAAAATAACTATTTAATTAATAGGTCGATTATGGATAGCATGAAAAATGAAAATTGGTATTATGTAAGGCAACCTTCGCCAGTTGCCAAAACGTTATCGATAACCTTATTTTGACAGTTCAGCAACTGAAAAAATGTAAACAAATAAAAAAAGGTTGACAAATGTGAATTTGTATAAAAAATAAATTAATAAAAGTGTCGTGTAAAAAAATTATTTAATTAAAAATGTTGAGTTTAGTGAAACATTCATCTCCTTCAGAATCTCATTTTTCTTGCTAAGATTTCGCTCAATTTTCTTCATCGTTCTTAAAAGCTCACTTTGTGTGCCAGTTTGCTCTTCAAGTAGAGTGAACTTTCTGTCCTCCGGTTTTTGTTTTTTCTTTGGTGGCTGCTGCAAATCGTCCACTTGTGGCCGCTTTAACTTCTGTTGCTCAGCATCTTTCTGTTGCTCAGCATCTTTCTGTTGCTCAGCATCTTTCTGTTGCTCAGCATCTTTCTGTTGCTCAGAATCATGTTGCTCCTCTCCAATTTCAATAAAGTCCACCCCGAAGAAGCTACCTGGCGGATTTACCGATAGTTGCATCTGCAAAAGGTCCGCAGCAGCCTGCTCCAACGGGGTCAAACTCACTTCTTGTGAGGTTCCGGTGGTGGTAAAATTTATTTTATTTTGAGCCATTTTCTTCTTCGATTTGGCCTTGAAATGGATCCATACCCTCTGCCATTCCTCTGTTGTACGCTTTGGTGGGGCATGGCCGTTTAGTTCTTCTGAAATTTTTTCCCACACTTCCTCAGTGCTTGCTTTTGTCTCTCCAAAAGCACGGACACCACGAGCAATGTGTGGGTATTTTTCGAGTTGTTGGACCAACAACTCAAATTGTTTTCGGGTTGTGATTTTCACCATTTTAAAATCTACAGGTACAAATAAAATTATTTAAAATATTTATTATATAAAATATATGTATGTAAAATATTTATATATAAAATATTATTTATATATTTATTACAAATAATTTAACAATAAAATATACTTACTTTTCAATGTTCCCGCCTTATTTGTTTGCTTAAAATTCTACAGCAACCAGAACTTTTCGGTTGCCAATATAATCACTATTTGACAACTGAAGTTGCCAGCTGTCAGTTGCCAGTTGCCATACGTAATATGTTTTTTGGCAACTGGCAACGCAACTGAAGTTCGGTTGCTATCCATAATCGACCCATAATATTATTTCCAATTATAGTTTTATTCATATTAAAAATTTAACTGAATATTGCTTTTATTTCAAACAAATTTTTAGTAGATACTATAAAAGCATTAATTAAAATTAAAAAAAAAAATCGCCTAAAATTGGGGGAAAAATTGCTTAAATTACACACAAATCGCCAAAATTACAAAATTTTAAAAAAATCACCAAAATTTTAAAAAACCTAAAAAATTAAAAAAAATCAAAAACATTTGAAAAAAATTGCGAAAAATTTAAAAAAGCAAAAAATTTAAAAAAATTGCCCAAATTAAAAGAACACGCCAAAATTCGAAAAAATCTCTAAATTTAAAACAAAATTGCTAAAATTAAAAAAAAAAAATCACAAAAATTAAAAAACGCGAATTTTTTACTTCAGTTTATATTTTAATTTTTGGCGATTTTTTAAAGTTATTGCTTTTTTCTATGTTGTTAATATACGTGTTTCTGTGTAGTTTGACGTAATCTTTTAAAACGGAGTTACCACTACGGAGATACTACTACGACCCAAACATAAGTTTACGTGTGCCGTAGAGTGTCATTTCAAAAGCTGATGGTTTACTTACCAGTGCAATCTTTTTATTATACCCTCCATCCCATAGTGCGGAGGGTATATTCACTTTGTCAAATGTTTGTAATTCTTTTAAAAAAATTCTGGGACCCCATAAACTATATATATTCTTAATCAGCATGAATACAGAAGTATATATAGCCCGTCCGTCCGTCTGTCTGTGAAAATACAAAATACTCCGCCAATACAGAAGAGGTGTTGCTAATTTTTAGTCAAATTGTTTGTTGATATCATGAGCAGTTTTCTAGTGAAAATGATCAAAATCGGTTAACGCGTTCAAAAGTTATGAGTGAAAATGTGGGAAGACCTCTAAAAATTTGAAGAAATTTTTAAATTATTCTATTTATTTCATCATACATACGTACATTCAATGCTTATACACAAGAATATACGCAATCAGGGATGGCTGTCAATATCGCTAAAATACCGTTTCCGATTCTAACACCTTTCAACTGACTATCGTTATCCCTAAAATACCGTTACCGATATAATTGATATACCGTTATCCGTAAAATACCGTTACCGATATAATTAAAATATCAATACCTTAAAATACCGTAACAAGATCTGAACAAAAAAACTTCTGTAAATAGATATATTTTCCCAAAGTATGATCATAAACTAGGCAGTCATTAAAACTCGGGCATAATGGGGCTAAAAATATCGGTGTGAATTAACATTACCTGAATAACTAAAATAACGTTACCCTTAAAATGCCGTTACCAAAATAACTGAAAAATCTTTTCCCTAAAATAACGTTACCGAAATATCTAAAATAACGTTACCGCTAAAATACCGCTAGCCAAATAAATAAAATAACGTTAGCGCTAAAAGCCCGTTACCCGAAATAACTGAAGTATCGTTACCCCTAAAATACCGTTACCGAAATAAAAGAAAGTAGTTACCGTTACCAATAACCACATAGAATCGGTTACCATCCATGGTCATAATCAACACGTACAAAAACAAAAAACCCACAAAATATTGTTTTGTTTTGTAATACAGGCTGGCTGGTAAATGCCACTACAAAACAAAAACGTAACTTTTTTTCTGAGTTATTAATCGGTTCTATTTTTTTGGTTTTATTGATTCGTCTTTCAATTTAAGGAAAATGAACGAATGGGGTAATGAAACTAACATTTTGATTGTGCGCCCCTACAATGCTTTGGAGGCTGGCGTTGCCGCCTAAACAAACTTAAGGGGCACATTAGGTGGCACTCCTCTAGAGTTTCGACAAGGAATATCTTGCTCAAATATGTATCACAATACAGTCAATACGGATAGCTCTGCTTAAGAATTTTCATTTCATTCCTTTAAAAAATCAAATAACAAGCGAATTGAACGCAATAGACTTGCCCCGTAGCTTGAAATGTTCTCTGTAATTTGCACGGAATTTCGCATGCATTTGACGTCATAGGGCGTGGCAGTCATTTTAATTACATTGTTTTTTAAAAGGCATTAAAAATACTTAATAAAAATGTATTGCTTTTCAAATGAAAAAATAAAATAATATTTATATGTATTGAAAAAAAGTTATTTGAGTTATTTTTCTTAATGTATTCATCAGCCACCCTGTGTGTATGTAGGTTTTTATAAATGATATGTATGTATGTATTAGCAGCAATCGCAAGCAGTGCTGCCAGGTTTGACGATTTATCGTCATGTTGACGATATGTAATACCCAAAATAACTAAATGACTATTTTTTTTTTTTTTTAATTTTAACCAATACTCAGGGAATGACCCCTACTCATGCAGTGCATTGTATTGATCAGGAAAATAGGGTATGGGAGGGAGGAAAGAGGGAGTAGTGTTTGTGGATATTTGATTTAAATTTTTCTAAATTGTAAATGACTAGTGGACGATTTTTGCTTCCGATTTTTTGGCAATAGTTTAATATGTCAGCAAGACCTATTTATTTATCATTCTCATAAAATCGCCGGATCTATTATTAAATTTATATTATTTCGTTAAAAATTAAAAAAAAA
Organism: Delia radicum; assembly: GCA_021234595.1. NCBI lineage: Eukaryota > Metazoa > Arthropoda > Insecta > Diptera > Anthomyiidae > Delia > Delia radicum. The sequence goes on along the minus strand of CM037853.1, from coordinate 161,285,455 downwards.
CATTGTTTTTTTTATAGAAATCTAACCGTTATTTGCTAATATGATGTGAAATACAATTTTGCAAAAATGCAAATACTAGAATTAAATAAAACTTAACCCAAACCGGATTTATTTTTTATAAATTCATTATTGGTTTAGCTTAATTTAGTTTCTGTGTTCATATTTTTATAACATTTTTTATAATTTTTTATAAAATTTAATTGGTGTTAGATTTAAAAAAAAAATTTTTATATTAAAAAAGAAGGCATGAACTTTTTTGCGAAACAAACAGATCTCTAGCCCGAATATATTTCTTGCTGAAAGATGATATATATATAAGGTGGCGCAAAAGTAATCCTACTATCAGAAAATGCTATACATAATAAATACATAATAAAAAAAAACATCGGAAGGTTATTTTTGCGCCACCTTATACAACTTTAAAGGAAACAAGAGCAATTCCATATGAAAACGAACAAAATTGGCAAATTTTTGGACGACCCCTCTCCGATTTTAAAATAAATAGTCTCAATCGATTGCCCAGCAAAAAATAATGTACCTACATATTTTTTTTTTTTTTATAGTGACTGGTTTAGTGGTGGTGTGCACCACTGTCATGTGACAAAATTGAAGAATTCTTCATATGGGACCTCATTGAAAGTTGTTTTAAAAAAAACTACTAAAGCGATCGCAACGAGTGATAGCTCGTTGGAAAGGTATTGAATCAGGCTTTAATTGAAAAATAAAATTTTCCTAATTTTTCTCAGAAATTTACCTTTTTGCCCATGAAAATTAAATTCTCCCATGAAAATTAAATTTTCCGATTTTCCACAGAAGCTCCTAAATTTTCCGGCTAATTTTATTTTTTTTGGATTCCTCATAATTTTTGCTTTAAGAATCAGCAATAAAAAAATGGGGCCCGACTCCTTGTTTGGACAGGAGAAGAGCATTTAAGAGACCACCTTGTTCTCATTGTTTTTATATTTTTTATAATTGAATTATTTTTAATTATTTAACAAGAAAAATTAGGAAAATTTTATTTTTCAATTAAAGCCTGATTCAATACCTTTCCAACGAGCTATCACTCGTTGCGATCGCTTTAGTAGTTTTTTTTTAAACAACTTTCAATGAGGTCCCTTATGAAGAATTCTTCAATTTTGTCACATGTCATATGGAATTGCTCTATAGTGACAACTTTCAATGAGGTCCCTTATGAAGAATTCTTCAATTTTGTCACATGTCATATGGAATTGCTCTATAGTGACTGGTTTAGTGGTGGTGTGCACCACTGACATGTGACAAAATTGAAGAATTCTTCATAAGGGACCTCATTGAAAGTTGTCACTATAGAGCAATTCCATATGACATGTGACAAAATTGAAGAATTCTTCATAAGGGACCTCATTGAAAGTTGTTTTAAAAAAAAACTACTAAAGCTATCGCAACGAGTGATAGCTCGTTGGAAAGGTATTGAATCAGGCTTTAATTGAAAAATAAAATTTTCCTAATTTTTCTTGTTAAATAATTAAAAATAATTCAATTATAAAAAATATAAAAACAATGAGAACAAGGTGGTCTCTTAAATGCTCTTCTCCTGTCCAAACAAGGAGTCGGGCCCCATTTTTTTATTGCTGATTCTTAAAGCAAAAATTATGAGGAATCCAAAAAAAATAAAATTAGCCGGAAAATTTAGGAGCTTCTGTGGAAAATCGGAAAATTTAATTTTCATGGGAAAATTTAATTTTCATGGGAAAAAAGGTAATTTCTGAGAAAAATTAGGAAAATTTTATTTTTCAATTAAAGCCTGATTCAATACCTTTCCAACGAGCTATCACTCGTTGCGATCGGTTTAGTAGTTTTTTTTTAAACAACTTTCAATGAGGTCCCTTATGAAGAATTCTTCAATTTTGTCACATGACAGTGGTGCACACCACCACTAAACCAGTCACTATAAAAAAAAAAAATATGTAGGTACATAATTTTTGCTGGGCAATCGATAGAGACTATTTATTTTAAAATCGGAGAGGGGTCGTCCAAAAGGTGATCGCTTTCATATGGAATTGCTCACAAAATAAATCCGGTGCTTAAAAAACAGGGCTAATAATATAAATAAAATTTAATAATTAAAAAATATAACATTAAGTTTGTTCGATAACACACTAATTTGTGCAAGTGTTTACTGGAAGGTGTTCGTTTACACAAATACTCAGTAAAAACTGGTAAAAAGAGAAAGTAAATTCAGAGTTTGATGCCAAAGAACTTACAAGTTTTTACTGGATACATTTTTGCCAGTAAAAATTTGTAAGATGAAAAAACATATGATTGAAAAAATATGCTTGTATTGTTAGTAAACAAAAGCAAATATTAAATTAAATTATAATTGTTTATGCATTTAAAGTGAAAAATATTAAATAATTAACTATGGAAGAAGTTAAAAAAACATTTAAATTCCTTTTGGTCGACAATTTCAATTAACTTTTATCTTTTCCAGTTGATTTTTTTTTTTATATTTTAAACCAGCTGTTTTATCTAATTTAATAATTCCTACACATTTTCCCTTCCCTTTTTTGTAAATTTGTCTTACTCTTTGTAATTTTGTTACTGTGTAATTTTTACTGAACTTTACTGGAAAAGTAATCGAACAGACTTATTGTTAAAGAATTTCCAAAGAATTTAATGCCCTTATTTTGTAAAACGCTACGCCTCACTTCACCTTGCGTTGGCCTTATTTGAATTTCTTAAATCACCGCGTTCAAAAAAGTGACTGCTCGCGTTGCAACAGCTGATTATTACGTTATTTTAAACTCAAATGTTTGAAAAAGCCAATTGTGTAAAACGCAACGCTTACTTTTTTATCACTTGAACTGTCAAATTAAACACCCAATTTTTTGAAGCGTTATCTTACATATTTTTATATAACCACAAATAGAAAAAAAAAATATTTTAGTTTTCTGTGTTTATTTTCTATAATATTAACAATTTACCACTTGTAATATTTTTTAATAAAACAAAAAAACTGCTTTTTAATTATCACAATTTAAAAAAATATTTTAATTTTAAATAAAACAAATGACAAAAAGCTATAAACACAAATTTGAATTTGGTTTTAAATTTTCATCAGCTGTATTTACATTTACAACTGATGGAGTTACCAGAACATAAAAAAACTGGTTTTCTCAACTTTTTGTTTTTTTAGTTCAGTACTGTCCTGTATGTAGGAAACCATAATAACGCATTGGTTTGACAATAGTGATTTATAAAATAACATGTTTTTTACTAAGCGTTTGTGTTGGCGTAGGTGAAGCGTTAAACGCAGGGGAAATACAAAATATGGGCATAAGATTTAAAAAGTTGTGCTACTGAAACGTTGTTTACAGATATAACTGATTAACAGTTAAAGTGGTAAAATTTGTTGTATTTATTTGATCTTTCAACATTTTATTAATATGAATGTCGTTGTAAAATATAATGATTTTCGAAGTTTAAACCAAAGAGAAGTGTCAAAAATCGTGTTATATTACAACGATAACACGTTAAAATTTGAAATGTGAATTACATTATTGTATTTTATTTTTTATTAAAACTTTATTCCTCTTCTAACAAATATATTTTATTTTGACAATTTTTTGAAGATTTTTCAAAATATGACGATTTTTTCTAGAAAAATTGTTGTTTTTATGCTCTGCAAACCTGGCAACACTGGTTATGAGTGCAAATGTGAGAAGACCTCGAAAAATTTTTAAGCAAATTTATAAAGTATTCTTTTGTTTTCCAGATACCAAGCTTGCCAGATACCCTTTTTCGGTAACCCCAACAAATCAAAAAATCACTAATTAGAAAAAAGTGTGAACAAAATAGTTGAGTTATAATTCTTTATTTATTTGACTGCATTAACCAGAGTTGCCAGTCACTTTAATCGTTATCAGATCAAAAAAATATCCAGAAACAAAATCCCCGAATTCAACAATGTAAATTCAAAACTTTTTTCACACACTATTTTTACTTATTCTCATTCTCAACTTTTAATAAATTTGCAAAGAAACTCTTACACTCTAATTACATTTATTAAAAACCCCATTAAATTTAAAGGACATTCACTTTCAGAACTTTTTTATTTAAAACATATAAGGTGCATACTTCATCTTAAAATCTTTTGATTATATGCATTTTTTTTTTTTCCTTAAAAACCTTAATTTTTATTTGATACATACAAAAATAATCTAAATTAAAGTATTGATGTGTAAAAACCAATTGAATTTTGGGAAAATTTTTTAGGGTTCTTATTCTAGGAGTCGTAAACGAGAATTGCACAAGCAACTAAGCTGAAAAACAATAATTTGAAATACCAGTTTCTTTAATTTTTTGTGTCTCGAAAACACCCTAAACACTCGAAAGATTTTCTGTTTTAATTTTTGACAAACTTAATTTTATCACACTTTCCGTTTTACTTATGTGATGTATAGTATAAACACATGTGTTGTAATGTAAACGGGTATTTAATAATTATTTCATTATGTATGTCTCCGCAAGCGTATTTTAATTCACTTAAATTTATCTAAAATTCGATTATTGGAAACTGTTTCGATGCGTTTGTATTCATTGCATCTCTTGTAACGATCCAAAAATATATTTTAATAATCCTTATTACTTTCATTATTATATAGGCAAGGGGACAATTCTTTTATACAAAACAACAGGCGAATTTTACAACAGTTTTTTTATCATCATAAGGAACTTTAAAAATATATATATTTTTCACGACACGTTCTTCTTTAGGTAATCAGAATAACCATTTCATTCACCTTTGAATACCCACTGTTTTAAGCATGCACAATTTCAGATTCATTTTAGTAAACATTTTTTTCTCTGAAACATGCCAAACATATTAATCAATCAGTCATATTTTGTTTTACTTATAAAAACAACATTATTTTTGGTATTTTTACAAAGAATATAGATATTTATATTGTTTGCACTTTTCCTGGTTAATGCAAACACCAAGATGGAGGGTATCCTAAAATTCGGCACAGCCGTATTTAATATTTTTTATGCCAAATTCGGCACATCGGACTTTAATGCTTCCACTTGTTTTCTATTAAAATTTAAAATATTTTAATATTATCTTGCTGATTTTATCGTATATACATATATAATATAAATAAAAATATTATTAAAATATTAGGCTTGTTTTTTTTGTTAGAAAGTTTCAGACAAAGTTTTTATCACCAGTCGGTAGGTCATAGAAAAGTGTATCGATAATGAATTATTTCAAAACTTTTCAATGTTTCAGTTAAGCATAGTAAATTCAAATATTAATAAACTAGTCATCAAAATTTATAACTTTTTAGAGCTTTGACCCCGCCAACTTTGCCCAATTATATTTAAAATTAAAAAAGTTGTCCCATAAAGTTCTTATATTTTATAGGACAACACTTACTGTAAGTTTCAAATAAATCTAGAAAACTTTTTTCTGAAATGGGAGAGTTCAGAAATATAATATATAAAATTCCGATGCTTAAAAAAAGAGTTACCGACCTTCAAATTGTCCAGTTTTGGATAAATTTCAAAATATTCAACTTTGAAAACCAATAACTCAAAAACTATTTGAAACATAAACAACATAAGTGAAACTAAATTCAGACCGGACATCTTTTAGTCGATTAGGTTTATCTGTTAAAATGTTGCACCTTTAGAAGCAAATTTTCAGTTTTTTTTTCGTTTATATCTTCTAAACTCCAGCTGATCTAGAAAAACCATAGTCATATTCGGAATCAGCTCCTTCGAATTGCGTTATTTTATAACACATGAGCCGCTTTTTTAAAATTTGTTCGGTTCAACGATAACTAAAAAAAAACTTGAAACGTATTTTTTTTTTTTTTAAATAATTTTGAATTTATTTTATAACTATTGCTTTGTGTAAATTAAAAAAATAAACAATAAATATTAACTTTTTTGTATAACAATAAATGGACTATTTTCTTTAATAAACATATGTATAACTCGATGTTAAAAGGTTGCTGGTCATATGATATATTTTTTATTTTATTTTTTTTTTAATTTTATTACTTAATTTAAATGCAAAATCTTTTTTTTTTTTTTTTTTTATAAAAATTAATTAAAACCAATTTGTTTGTGTAAAAATAAAAAATATATATTTTTTCATTGAATTGAGTACTAGTGATTACATGCAGTTTTTTAAAATGATTTTTAAAAATATTAATAGGAGTTTTCTTTTTGAATTAAATAAATAATCTTAAAATAAAAACAAAATTTTAAATTGAGTGAAAATATATTTTAAAAATTTAAAAAAATTTTGTTTTTTAAAACTTTTTTTTATAACTCAACTTTAAATTATGTTTTTTACATATTACGATTTTTACAAAACAAGATTTTATAAATCAATATGAGATTTTTATATAAAAAAGAAATAATATAATAAAACAAATTAGATGAAAAATATTTGTATAACTCATAAATCTTGCTTAAAAATAAACCTGATTTAATATTTTTATAACTTAACATTGTTCCTAAATACATGATATTATTCTTTTCATGTACTAAGGAGTGAGATCGAAAAAAAACCCGGCATACATTTTCACTCACAACTGCTTTTGTGTACGACACTAAACTTTTTTTTCTTGTCAAGTTACCTTTAAGAAATTTGTCAGATTACACCGTGCAACAGTAGTTTCACATATTTACAAATCAATATATACCTGAAACTAGAGACCATATATTGATAGTTAAACTGTGTTATCAGTTTTTCGCAATCACGTCGAAAGGTCTTTAAAGTTAAAGTTTTCAAAAAAAAATAAAAATATTAAAATACTTGTACTCATGATATGACTTAAATATTGCCGCCAAATGAAAGGTGAGATCCTCTGCTTTAAAAAAAAAAAATATTGATTATAATTTTCCAAGATCAAAAATTTCAAAAATGTTCTTAAAAAAATCTAATCCTTTATGATAAATTTATGCAAAACATAATATTTCTAAAGGCTTGATATACCAAAAATATTTATTTATTATTTAATCAATTGCTTAGTTTTACCAAAATTTTAAAGTTTTCTTATAGAAACAAAAATCGAATATTTCCCTATCTAACACTATAAAAGATAAATGGTTTGATGTAATTAGTAGGCAATTAATTATTGACCACTAACAATTCAGAATTTTGATAAAATTTTTACTTTTATAGCGAAAAAAGTTCAAAAATTCAAAGTAAAAAAATATATTAATACATATTTTAATAATAATATTTGCTATATTACAAATAAAAAACTAAGCTTTTGTTACAAACAGTGGCATACCCAGGGGTATCGAGGGGCGACAACATATATTTTGTATGAAAAATTTCAAATAGTTTGAAATATCGAAACGTTACATATGAATAATATGTATAAAATATTTGAAACTTGTTTTTTGGGCGATTCCTCCAGATTTTGTTGAAATTCGGATATAAAATCAGGGAGACAAAAGTAATATAAAATTAGTAAGAAATATAACCGGTCATCGCATGTTTAGGTCAAGAGTGGATTTCAAAGGTGCTTGAAACGTCTTTTAATAAAAAATCTTATAAATTTTTTTTTATTTGACTTTATTTAGAGTATCCAAAACCGTAACCTAAAATCGGTTGACGGTTTTTTTTTTATTTTCAAAAACCAAAACGGTTTCAAATATTTTGCGTTTTCGAATTTTTGAGAAACTGGTTACTTTTGGGTCGGTTAACCGGTTAGTGTTTTAAAAAAGATATTTTACTTAAAAAATCAGAAAAACCTTTAAAAAATAAAATATTAAAAATATGGATTTTTTTTTTTAATTATTTTCCATTTTACACCATCATACAAAATTTCGCTCAATGCAACATCTAATAACCTGATACTTTAACAAAATCATTTGTAGTAAGAATGAGTTTAAATAAATTAAGAGGCGTCCATTTTCAGAAGAAATAAGAATATATAATCGCCGTTATTACGGTTGTCGTTGTCAACATCATGAATTAGTCGAATTTGTTAAAAATTCGTTCATAGTACAACTTTTAAACAAACTTAGCCCCTGGGTACGCCACTGGTTACAAATAAAATGAGAAAGCATTACAGATGTGATATACCTTATTTTGCGGTAAAAAAATATTATAGATTTGAAAACAATGTTCGTATTAAAAATTATTTTTGAGGTCTGTGGTGAAAAACAAATTATGTGGTGAAAAACAGTGGATGCGGTGAAAATAAAATATTATTCAACTCTAGCGTCTGTTAAAAAAAATATTTTAATCTAGACGTCTAGAGCTGAATTTGTACTGAAATATACCAATTTGCACTCAACAATATACTACCAATACACTCACAATATTTTTTTCGTAAAGACTACTGAACACATTAAATTAACTGAAAATCTGTTAAAAAAGGACTACATACTTTTTGTTTAAAACAATTGTATTTTTTAGTTTATTTTCCACTGTTGACAAATTATTTGACAAAATCGGTAAAAACAATAGATCTTTTTTGTTTATTTCAATACTCAATATAATATAACAACTTTTTGGTTTAACTGAATATTTTTATTTTTACCGAATGTCCGATTTTTTATTTTTTTGTTAATTTTGCTTATTGAATAACAGGACACAAAAGTTAAAAAATATATTTCCTTGGCAATTTAACTTTATATTTCATTGAAACAACTTTACCGATTTACTTTTTAAATAACTGTTGAACTTTTATGGAAAAGTTCTTGTGAGTGTAACTTTTTAACCGCTAAACTAATTTTGATCATTTTTAATATCAAAATGCTCTGAAAATTTGCTATTAATCTACGTAGGCCATTAATCTAGGGACAACACTGCTTAAGTGTTTGACAAATTAATAATCATCAAAGATATTGAATTATTTTTAAAAAGAACATTTGTGAAATTTTTAATCGTGAAAACTTATAATCTATAATTTTTAAAATTAGCAATAGTGGCATCCAAAGATTTCATATTGGCATCCTTAAACGAGTACGAGTATTTTAATATTTTTTCAGAAAAACTAAAACTTTAAAGGAAATTTAGACGTGCTGGCGAAAAACTGAAAACGCAGTTTAACTATATGTGGTCTCTAGTTTTCCGTACATATTGATTTTTTCATGTGTGAGAAAAAAATTTAAATTTGTAGCAGGGTGTTATGTGTGCAAAAAAGCTGAGCACGATCGTCTTTTTATTTCGCTTACAAATGGAATCTGAACAAAAAGGGAGTCACAGAGTTTTTTTTTTTTGGCATCTTTAGTGCTCTAATTGATAGGAGCAGACCATTTTCAAAAAAGTGACAGTATAGGGAACTTGTTTTGTGGCCTTCTTCAATAATTTAAAAAGAATCTTAATATCATTTGATTGTTCTGAGTTCTAGACAATTAAGCAAATTGTTTTTGTAAAAAAATTTAAGAATTTTTTTTGTAAACTTTGTTTTGCCCTCACTTTTTGTTCAAAGTGCATTTGTAAACAAACCAATAGTGCGATTTTGCTAATATTTTGTACACATAATCTGATGATTTTCTAACAGAAAACTTTATCAAAAAAAAAAAAGTTCACTTTTAAACATAAAAAAAGTTATAAGTGATAATCTGTTACGGGAACAATTCGATTTCACTCCTTATGAATATTTTTCATTATTATTTAAACTAATCTATTAAACTGTTTTTTAAAAAAAAAGATTTCATAAATTTTATAAAATATATAATACGAAATCTCTTTTTAGGTATACATTGATTTTTTTTTTTTGTTCAAAAACAGTTTTTGAGAAACAGATATTTTATATATTAAAAATAAAGGCACTGTTTCATTTTATAAAACTAGTAATTTTTTTTTTTTATAATTAATATAAAGCGTGCAAATTCTTAAATTGTATATATTTTTGTAAAAATATATATATATTTTTTTTAGAAAAAAGATGTTATATTTTCTTCTTTAAATATCTAACAAAAGTTAGATTTGACAATACTTTTTTTTATATTAGTTGTATGTTTCCAAAAAAAAAAAAAAAATAAACTGTCTTTTATGGATTTAGTTCTTGCTTTGTAGTTTTAACCCGGTTTGCACAAAAATACTACTTATATATCTCCTAAACTATAAAATAATGTTCACTTTAAATTATTTTACCCACATTTCTTATGTTTCTTTCGTATATAGACCAACTATATCTTCGATAGCACTCTTTGAACCAAATACTAGGGCAAATACACCGCAAAAACAGATGATAACATTTTTCCATACAATCCAGTTGTAGGCACCAAAACCGGTTTCCCAATGGGTTACCAATTCAATAAAGACCTAAAAATAAATTGAAATTTAGTTCAAGTTTTAAGCAGATATATTTTTAAACTTACCGGGAATATTAAACCGAGTATAGAGAAACAGAAGGCACCAATAAGGCCCATAAATGGAGCTATTGTAGGCACTGAAACGGCTAAGACAACAGCAGCGGTAACCAAAACAGTTCTGAAAAAAAGTATTAAAAAAAAATATAAAAAAGCTCGTTATAAATAAATAAAAATAACATAAAAATAATCTCGATGTATATAAAAACAAAAAAACTATAAAAAGTATGGCTTGAGTCAGAGTAAAACTAAAAACTTTTTATATAAATAGAACATTTTTTATCTTCAAAGTTTAGTAATGTCATGATGCTTGTTAGGAAAAGATCCTAGCAATGTGTTTGATTGCTGAGAAGACAAAAATGGAGCATAATAGATGATTCATAGGTATGTTGTTAAAGCTCTAGCTTTTCTAAAACTTTGGGTTCTGCTGAGATCTTTAGCAAAAACTACTAAATAATTATAGAATAAAAACAACAAACAAAAACTGTAATATCAACAAAATTTTTGCTATATTTACCTTAAATTTTGTATAATGAAAAAATTTGCCCTTTTGAAATCAACAATTCAATTTTTTATATTTTTTGTTGGAAATTGTTGATTTCAGAAGGACAGATTTTTATTCGAATTAAAAAAAAAATTTTAACTTTTATGATTTTTTTTGTCTACTAATATTTAGCAAATTTTTTGCTGATTTTAGCAGATTAATTTCTTACTTTCAAATAACTAAAATTTAGCCTCAAAAATTACTAAATATTTGTAGATTCAACAGATTTATTTTTCTGTTCTTAGTTTATTTATATTTAGCAAAAAAAAATCTGCTAATTTTAGCAGTTTTTCTGAAACGTAATTTTTAATTAATTTTCAGTAGTTTAAGCTAAATGTTTTACTAATTTGTTTCTGTCAATGTAGAAACTGTAATGGAAGATGCTGTGGTTCTCACACGCGGAAACGAAAATAAGTTCTTGACATCTATCTAGACGCAGATTAAGATACATTTTTGCTATACGAGATAAAAATTTATAAATATCAAACAAAAATTGATCAAATTTCTATACGAACAAAAAAAAAACTGAGCAAAACCCTCCTCTTGTTTAACTTTGACGACCAATGCGATATATATTAGCGTGCCCCTTAAAAATAGATTTGTCATTACTCCACCCAGTTTTATTACAAATGGTTCCACATGGAAGAAATCATTTTTTTTTTTTTGGAAAACGGCCGAAAATGGCCCATTCTGTAAAAAGGTCTATTATTACTAAAAATTCACAAAATTTTAAATTTCGAAAAACTTTATTTTTTATTTCCTTTATTTATTTAATATACTGAATATACTGACTTCAGGAATCCAAAATGACCCACAAAAATGAAAAAAACGTCTTTTTTTAAATAATTTTAAATATTTTTTAAAATGCCTAATTTGCATATGCCAATTGCTATTTTTAACACATAATATTTGTTATTAAAGAAAAAAATAATAAATTGGAAAAATTATAATTCGAGTTTTTATTTGTGCTTTCCAGGACACGATAATAGCTTATGTTGTCAAAAATGTTGTCATGTTTCTTTAAATTTGAAGGATTTTACCATGTCCTACCAAAAGTACGATCACCTATGTCCAATATCGTTCTCGAAAATATGTGCCAAAATTTATGGAAAATATATTAATATTTTTTAACCTTGGGGTCACCCTATTCGGCTCTTGGCCGATATTGGTCCAAATGATCTGAAATCTACATATAATCCTTGTCGATACACATGACCCTCGAAAATTTTTTTATTAAATCGATAATAAAGTCTGCAAAATTTTAAAATTTATAATATTTCTGCAGTAAAAAATTTTAAAGTTAAGGGATTTAAACGAAATGTATCTCAACTTTAAGGTAATTGTATTTATTATTGTTAATTGTTATCAAATCCGCGGTCACTACTATTTTTCGAGATGTAAGAAAAATTTACTTAACAAAATTAAATTTTCCCACTGTTCCAGGGGCAGTATTACACACACAAAAATCGTTGCCAAATAACTTGAAGCATTTCAACTAATAAAGTTAATTCATAAAAGTTATGCGTAAACTAGTTACATTTTACCAAGTTTGTATTTGTTTCTACTTAATTATGGAATAATTTATGTGAAAAAACTTTATTAGTTGAAATGTGCCTAGTTACTTGGCAACGATTTTTTTGTGTGTATGATTACATGAGTTCTTACAAGAATATTTATAAATTAGTTATAGAAAGTTTTTTTTTTAAACTTAGTCAACTTGGCTAACACAAATCCATTTTTTTTGTAATTCATTACAAAGACATTTGACTTAAATGGGGAGAGTTACGAAACATAACTTACCTTATGACATAATTAACAAAAGTTGGACGTTTTGTGCATTTCGCCTTAATAGAATCCCAAACAATTTCCAAACATACATAGAATTGAAGACCAAATGTACAGAAAACAGCTAAAGCGATCAACACTTTAACAGCTTGAGCTGGCCTAAAACATATCAAAAAATAAGGACAAGTTAATATGACGTCACTCAATTGTAATGTCGACTTTTTCCACTTACCATTCATCTACTGGTAAATTCAATGTTATACTTTCTTCGGTGTAATTACCATAACGCAAATAGCCCAAGAAACCCAAAAACATATAGATCAATGTTACACCAGACATACCCTGCGTCAATACACCACAAACGCCCAAAAAGTGACGTGGATTTTCCATATTATTCTCCAATGGCATAACAACGCCAATGGCTTCCATGGCAAAAATGGTAATGGAAAAGAATGCTGGCAGTGTTGAGATCTTAAAGTACTCTCTTGTCTCAATCGATGGCAATTCCATAACCAAATAATAGAAAGTTATACCCAAACCCAAGCCCATAAAAACATTAGCAATCATAGAAACTGGTGCTAAATATTTCAAATTTGGTATCCACGATAACAAGATGAGAGGTATGAGTAAACAGGTAATAAGTAAACGCAATGAGACTTCATAGCCCAGCCAATGCTCCATTACCTAGAGTTGAATACAAAGAAAAGAAATTATTGTTAATATGTATTTTGGCAATAATGTTTTTGTTTTTCTAGCACACACATACCTGTTCAAAATTTTTCGCTACAATTACGGTATATACGGAACATGTACCGAAATATGTTAAAAATAAACCGAATAATATTGAAAACTTTGCAACGGGTGCAAAACCACGACACCATTTGGGACCATTTTCAAATGCAACTTCAGCAATTTCAGCAAAACTCATTTTTGTACGTCTTGTTTTATAATACAATTTATGACCGCATTTAACCTGAAATGAGAAAATAAAAAATAAGAATTACCAATTGCTTGTTCAAGTAATAACAAAAATTTAATTGCAAGATTTCCAAAATATTTCGTTATCGGAAAATCCCACACTTCAATACACTCATAATATTTTTTTCCGTAGAGACTACTGAATATACAAATTAATTAATTGAAAAGCAGTTCAAAAAAAGGAGGACTGCTTACTTTTTGTTTAAAACAATTGTATTTTTAGTTTATTTTCAACTCTTAAAAAAATAATTGATAAAATCGGTAAAAATAATAGATTTTTTTCGTTTATTTCAATACTCAATATAACAACTTTTTGTTTTAACTTGAGGGTTACACGATCAAGTTTTGCCTATGAAGTTTTAATACACTCACACTTTTTTACCAATACACTCACACTTTCTAAAATTGAAACGAACTTGCTTCAGATTTCTCTTTCAAACAAAAACAATTTCAAAAAAATTGTAATCAGCTGTTTTCGTGAACGTAAACATAAAGACATTTTTGGTACGCTGCCCCCCGGAGCCAGAATCTGCTCCAGAGTATTTGGGTTTCAAAACAAAAAAATAAAATTTAAAATGGCAGTTTTATTCAAAAAGTAGTCCTTGTTTAGAATTTGCAATAAAGTTTTTTTGGATTCATTGTGTCCTAAACATTAATTGGACATAACGACAATTTTGGTACGCGGCCCCCCGGAGCCATAATCTGCTCCAGAGTATTTGGGTTTCAAAATAAAAAAAAAAATTTAAATGGCAGTTTATTTAAAAAGTAGTCCTTGTTCAAAATTTGCAATAAAGTTTTTTGGATACATTGTGTCCTAAAAATTCATTGGACATAAAGAGATTTTTGGTACGCGGTCCACGGATGCAGAATCTGCTCCACAATATGTTTATTTCTGAATATATATTTGAAATACATTACATTCTTCTTATTAATAATTCCATTCACTTAGGAATGATAACACGTTTAAAAATGAGATCTGTCATAAAATTAGCTTTGTCCGGCGCTGCCACCTGTTTTTTTTGAGATCCTGGGATAAATTCGCCAGGCTAATGGCAAGCACGTAGACTATCTAGAAAATCTTGAATCGTGTGGCTGCAGTGTAAATAGAAAATTTTAATTGAACACTTTAACTAATTCCGAAAGTCCGTTTTTTTTTTTTGTTTGTTTATTGATTAACAGACAGAAAAGTTAAAAAATATATTTCTTTGATAATTTAACTACGTATTCCATTGAAACAACTTTACGGAATAACTTTTTAAATAACTGTTGAACATTTATGGAAAAGTTCTGGTGAGTGTACCGATACGGGAACAATGTCGGCCGATATAAACTTTTCCTTATTATAAAATGTTGTTGCGAAGATTCCATTTTGATGTTGACCTATTCTAACAGTTATTCTGAATAATAGAGTCGAAATGATTTCCTGCAAACACCCCTCCACAGTGTAAGACTTCACCATTTGAGAGAGACAACATTATATAACTATCTTAAAAAGTTATAAATTAAGATTTACTAGACCAATATGCAGATTTCGTTAAATGGGAAAGTTGCCACGCCCACCACCCATACAATTGCAAAAAAATACGCCTAATATAAATCGGCTTGATTAACTCAGTATGATTTAATTGATTAAATTTGTATTGAAGAATTATATTTCACGAGTCGAGTTTTAGAATGAATTTTGAGGCACCCTGTTTTAAGGGTGAGTTACTCTGTGTTAAAGTTGGCTATCTTGGCAATAATATTATTTTATGGTTTTTAGTTGCAACAAAATCGATCGATTTCTTTGGCACCCTGTGTAAAATTAGAGATGTGCACGTGTGTGA